>JAULCD010059270.1:0-12072 GCA_032361085.1 Calliostoma canaliculatum | reverse complement strand
TTAAAAGAGCTCCTGAAAGGAGCTCTTTTAAACAAATGAGTACAGGGTAGGTTTTTAACAGGAAATGATTCGAAAATTACCACAGAATAGATTTTTAAAGGTTTGTACATGGACATAAAAATTACAATATGATGCTAGCGCTTTAAGGGTTAAAGGGTAACTGTTACACAAGGGTAGGGTTAAACGATACAATTATGTAAAACCAGGCAACACAATGTGCCTGATAGTCAGGGGCAGATAATCCAAGCTTGATCCACAGACCATATCCAGCACATCATAGTTCAGACTACACTGAAACATGGGACTAACAATACACTCATCCAGAGGCCCTGCCTGGACAGAAATGAATGAGAAAAAACACATCTCACCACCATGTGCAGTGATTATCCTTCAAAATAACCATCATACAAACCATTGTAGTAGCACTGGCTGCCAAAAGTTACATGATTAAAAGTAAAAAAAAACAACACGCAAGCACAGAGACTACCAATGTCTTAACCTCAGCGCTTTACGCTTAAGCTCTCACACATTAACATGACGCTGAGAGATGGAAATACAAGGAGTAAATTCTTGCTTTCCACCAACAAAAATGGACAAAAATAAATTAGATTGGATGGCCGAAGACCCACTGGTCTGGTCTGAGCTATTGCTCCTTGTCTTGCAGTGAAGCGCTGACCAAAATAATTACCTATCTCAGTGAGAAGTCTTTGACAAGGTTTAAGCTTCTCATAATTATGGTGCCAGAAAAAGAATGGTAACACTAGGATTCTACACTGGGTAATGATTTTGGTTTACAAACATTAAAATTGTTGTTAACTGTGCACTTACTAAAATGCAAAGTTAGAAACAATTTTTGCATTTGTAAACCAAATTAGTTAGCCCAGTAATACCAGAATCCTGATTAGAAAATCTTTTCATGTCACATGTGAAAATAAATTCCTGTGCCAAAAGATCGATTTTGGCTGATAATGTATGAATATTGTAAAGACCTGCAAAGACAAAACAGACATGTAGCCACAGGCATTAGAGTGTGTACTGCAGGAGCACCCATCTATTTAAGAAACCAGGGCCCTGTTCCTCAAAGCGATCTTAGTGTTAAGATGATTGTAAGTGATCTTTTAAACAAGATCCTGTGGAGCTGTTTCTTACCATAGGCTTACGACTGTCATAGCGCAGATTTGGTACCGGTGACTAATGGCACCGCTTCCAAAGCAATTTCTGCACTATGGCAAACATAAGCCAATGCTTTATTTTAGCACTTTTGATCAATTTAACCTAATATTGTTTTGAGGAACTACCCAGACCTTCCTGTGGCGAACTTATGGTCTATGACTTTGAGGTCAGATCAGGTCATCTGCAAAACAAGGAACTGGGGCCATCCAAAAAGTTGCTTAGCCATGTTTAAAGTTTCCATGGATAAATAGTCGAAATAGAAACATATAAGTCATTTAATTATCATATAAAAACACAAAGCCATAGGTTTCATTTACAAATGCCAAACTTGCTGTTATCTGTCCACTTTCCAAAGGAAAACAAGCTTTTCTTTTTGAAAGTGTTCAGTTAACAACACGTTTGTTAACCAAAACCTTTGGTCCAGTGAACTTTCGAATCAAAAGTATAATAATTATTTTGAGTAATTGTAGATTGTGGGTAAGATAATTTCAAGATCAAATTTTAAACATGGCTGAGCGGAAAATAAAGTCCAATACCCTTGTTATGGGACCACTCAAGACGCCATCTTGTATTTGGAATACATTATCACAGTTTTAGAAACCTGAGGGAGTCTACTTTCACTCAACCATTTGAAATAGTAGTACTTATATTTGTGCCATCTAACATCACACAGACCATAACTGCCATTTTCTAGTCGTGTGACAGTCATGTGACTGTTTTAATAGCTCTCAATGTGCCCAAAAATAGTTAAAAGAAATCAAATTATCAAACAGCCCTGAAAACCACTTTTCATCCAAAAGTTGAGCTTGTGAAGTGTTCAAAATGGGTTGTCCCTTTCTCACAAAGGGCCAACTGGTTTGGTTTACAAACGCTAAACACACTGTAAACTGGGCACTTTCCAAAGAATAATGGTCTTAGCATTTGTATTCCAAACTCATTGGTTCAGTGTCTTCGAGATTCAGGACATGACCTTACAAAGGTCAACAGTAATGAGGTTTATACAAAAATACTGACTGGAGATAAGATTCATTTTGAAACATGAAAACAGAGTTGCTAGCATTATTGTCATAAAATATCATATATATATATGAGTTAATGTCCTTTCTCAAACTTCTAAAATATGACAAAAACTGTGCGGCAGTATATATTTCATGTCAAATAATTACCTTTGTCATAGACACCACAAAGACATATGCATTTCATCAACACATCTGACAGTTTGGTTTCTTTTAAATTATAATTTTTTTTAAATTCTAACAAAAATGTATTATTGATTGACATCTGTAAAAAACATTGGTATCTGTCATTTGAATAGTAGTCAAAAATATATGTTCTGCTTAATCACATGTTTCCAAAAATGCATTTGTTATTGTGGATTATCTATTACAATGAAATATAACATGCTTTAAATGCATGTTTGTAAATGTATTACAATACATTTTCAATGATGAAAACTGACATTTCAAAACAAAATGATATGCACTTGTCATTTAACACTCCCGAAGCACAACATTTTATATCATTCGTTATATTATTGTTGGCATGATGCCCCTTCATTGTATTAACCCTTAAAGTGCTAAATTAGATTCAGTCGGACTTAAAAACTGAAACCTATTCTGTGGTAGTTTGTTTGCAGTATTTGCTAAAAATGCTAAATTAGAGTTATTTGGTCTTAACAAGTGAAATCTGTTTCAGAAGCTCTTGTAAATAAATTATTACATGATGAGGTAATTTGTTTAAAGGAGATCCTTCACATTTTCTTTTCTTTATAAATTTATAGCATGAAAGATTTAAACAAATGTCCTTTGATTATTTTGTTTGAAAGAACTCTTTTAGATAAATTCTCAACAGCTTAATTAGATTTGATGTCCTGAGACCCCTTTTACAAACCGATTATAAGGCTAAGACATCTTAACTTTTATCTTAGCACTCTCATAACAGAAATGCTAAGATAAAAGTTGAAACATCTTAGCTTTATGAGAGTTTTGTTGATGAAGACCTTGCTCTTTCACAAAGCCGTCATAAATTTACATCTTAAACCATATCACTTGGCCCATGGTTTAGGTTTATAAATGTCAAAAAACATTGTGAACTGTGCGCTTTCCAAAGAAAAACCAGTTTTTCTTTGGAAAGTGCACAGTTTACAATGATTTTTGGCATTTGTAAGCCCAACTAATCAACCAAGTGATATGGTTTACGACGTCGTAAGTTTACGACAGCTTCGTGAAATGGCACCCTGCACTGTAAAGGTTAATGCTACATTTGTAATACAAACAATGGAGAGATTTCATTGACAGTACATGGTCTTAGAGGTAGATGGATTTGACCAAAGGGTCCCTGTAATATTCATGTTTTCATAAATAAAACTTATCCAAACCTTGAATGTCTCTTGAATCCTTGAACACCTTGCAGCTGATGCAATTCTCAATTAAAAAAAGCCTTGTGTAAATATGTCAATATCGTGACGATGAAATTGATTCGTCACCAATAAAAGCATGGCTGTGACCACCAGTCAATCGATCGCTGTCCCTAATTTATGCTTAACCAAATAACTGCCACACAAAGGTGCCGACGGCTGGATGTGTGTAACCTACTTCACGCGTTACAAAACTTGTACAAATTTAACAAAACAAATTCAAATATAGCTTGCAAATAACTCGACTTCAGTATATCTCAAAATATCTAAAGGTCAAAATTTTACTTGAACATGTGCAGAATAACAAATGTAAAATTTCATTTCAAAACATTTCACTACAAAATCATTAATTACGCAACATTGGTTCAGTAGTCAATAATCCATCCATTTGTATCAAATATGTACAGCTGTGATGTTCAAAATCATCTGCAAAGATTTAAAAACCATTCCATGTTTATAAAGAAATCGATGTAGCTGCAGTTTCAGCCTTCAACGTGTCGCAACAAAACAAGGCCAACGATGATTATCCTAAAATTTGGTTTCCTAAAAAACTATATGTAATTTAAGCAGATAATTTAAATTGCAAAATGTCCACAAACTGCATACAGAAGCAAGCAAAATTCTTTAAATCCAAAATGCAAATCAAATAAAGCTTAAAAAATCAAAGCTTGCATTAAAATGAGTTTTCATATAATGTGTTCATATTTAAAAATTAATTCATTTGCAAAACAAGCGGTAACGCCTAAATCAATGGCCAAAAAGTGAAATAATATTAACCCTGAGAGTGCTGACAAAGTTAATTAGAGTTAAATTGCAATATTCTTCGCTGTTGAATATTTTAAAATTTGCTTTTTAAATCTCCCGACAAAAAGCTCAAAGTTTAATATGACCTATTATATCAAAATTTTCCACAAGCACTTGAAAAGTAAAAAATTAAACTAATGTATTCGAATGCTATAATGCAACAAGCAAAACGCTGCCCTTTTAAACCATTTGAGAACCTAAATCTAAAATTAAAACTGAACTTTTGTTGCAAACATATCCTGTGGTGATTTGTCTATAAGAACTGCAGTGGAGATCTTTTAACCATCAATTTGCTGAGCCTAACACTTTCAGTCTCCATATTCAAATTTAAATAGGCTGTTAAAAGTTTATCCTATGATAATTTGTTTAAAAGAGCTCCTGTTGGCGCTCTTTTAAACAAATTACTACAGGATAAATTTTCAACAGCATAGGTGGTCACAGTTTTAAATCTTCCTTAACCAGGAATTAAACAATTCTCACTGGGAAATAATTTCCATTGCACATGGACAAATCCGTACTTTACAAAGTTACCACAGGATAGGTTTTCAATGCTCCAATTGGATGTAAAACAATGATGAAAAATCAACACATGGTACCAAAAGCACTGTAAAGGTTAAGTTTTCATTGTAAGGGTTAGTTGAACCAAGTGTGGCCAGTCCACAGAAACTCAGCTGCCAGTAGATTACTGCCTCAGTTTGCAGAGGACTTGCAAGTGCATTTGTCTCGGTAATTACATAGCTGCTGGGATTGGATGAAGAGATGATGATGATGGAGAAACAATGTTACATGATGGAAAACAATGTTATATGATGGAGAACAATGTTATGATTGAGAAACAATGTTACATGATGGAGAACAATGTTATAAAACAATGTTACAGGATGGAAAACAATGTTACATGATGGAGAAACAATGTAACATGATGGTTAGACCATGTAACATGATAGAGAAACAATGTAACATGATGGAGAAACGATGTTACAGCTGCTGCATACACCAGACCCACAGTCTCGGTGTGTATTGCCACTGGGTGATCAGGATGGGATGATGGGTATTGAAGAGATGGGTGATGATATGCTCTGGTGGCATAGAAGATGGATATACCTTGGACAGAAGATCGTCTGATGGGATAACTCTGGACCAATGGGTCTATTTTACAATGCCAAAAACCATTTTTAAATATACAAATGCCCAAAACAATTTTTAAATATACAAATGCCAAAACAATGTTTTAAAGCATACAGTTTGCAACATGCTGTAAACTGTGCATTAACAAAAGAAAAGTTTTAGAATTGTACTAAAATTTAAGCATTTGTAAACAAATAGTTAACAAAGTTTTACAAATACCTAAAGTACTGTAAATTGTTATCTTGCAAACAAAATTTCTCTTCAGAAAGTGCTTAATTATAAAGGCTTTGATACATGCAAACCAAACCTATTGGCCCAATGCAAGAGACAATGTGTTCTGACTCGATGAAGAACGAAGGCTTCCAATGGGACAAAAGATAGCCGGTTAAACATTTAGAGTACTGTGGTGAAGAATGTATTGCTTGCAGTGTCATAATATATTTAAATGCCATTGGGGTGTGGGCAGCTGTGGTTCTACACTACATATGAAGGTGCCTCTTGATGTTACCAAAGCAGATGGGAATTTGATGAGTTCCTTCTGAACAACCTGCTCAGCCTTGTCTATAAATATTAAAATCACTGCTATGTCTTCAGAAGAGTCAGAAAGTGCACCTACATTAGTCTGGTTGCCATCATGACACTATCCTGAAATTACGAAACTTCCATCACCCATTGTCTTCATTTTATGTTCATTACACCCATCCATCCTGAAATCTGAAGTTTTTAACCCATTGTCTTGTCTTTGTTTCATATTCACCATCATGCATTTTAAAATTTCCAACACCCATTGTCTTGGTTTCATGTTCACTCTCCTAAAATGCTGAAACTTCCAACAGCCATTGTCTTTGTTCCATGTCGATTATTCCTGAAGTCTGAGCTCACATTTACAAGTTGAGACTTGGCCAACTGAATACACATTCTCCAAGAGCTGTGTCAGTTGTGTACACACTCTCAGAATGAGACTGGATTTGATGAAGGGAGATCTAGTCACTGGACAGTTCTGTGGCTTGTCCAATCAAATGAACCTGCTGCGGATGAGCCAATGAAGATTAAACAAGTGAAACAAGTGGAACATCAGAAGGTTCTGCCCTCTGTAAATGATCATATATGAAAAAATCAGACCAAAATGATTCCTATGTCAACTGTGGTGTAAACAATAACACTAGGTGTACACCTCTCGAATGATAAGGATCACAAATTGTATATATGCCTGCTTGAGTTAGCATTGAGAAGGGAGGCCAAGCAATTCTGTCACATCGCTAGGGAAAACAGCTCGACTAACTAACACTTGCTTCCTAGTGTTGCTAGAAGCTAAATTAAATATATAATCTATAATGTAAACAGTCTTCAATAGATTAAAAAAAATCACAATATTGATTGACTTATGATTAAATGGCTGAATGAATGCTGAACAAGTCGTGCAATGCTAGCCTACTGAGTCACAATAGCTTAATCGTCAACTGGGTTCGGTCAGTAGGTGAATCGCTAGTGGCTAAGATATAAGTTAACGATAGACCATCTCCATTGTAAGCTAGAACATGTGCAAACTCTGATCAGATTTGAACACATCGCCATTCTGTTCCTTATTCACATTAGTCACACAAATGACCCCTATAGCACAAGAGTCAACCGTCCATCTTGATTATGTTTGCTGACTTTCAGAATCGTCCGACGGGGTCACTCAGGGTCATGAGTTCCTGTGTTTTTGGACAGCAAGGTCCAGTTTGAGATGACCAATGGCGCTGCAGAAAGTGTATCCGTTCTCCTGCAGGTATTCTGTAAGCACAAGTGTATCCATTCTCCTGCAGGTGTTCAATACGCACAAGATGGCTCCTCGACTGGCGTCAAGGGAGAGAACCCTGTGCTGATGGCGCGGAAAGAAAACACAGCAGGGTCTGATAAACACTTGGGTCCTCCTCGGCCATTCCCACTGATAGTCTGGAAAATAAAATAACACTTTTAGTTTGTTTTTCATGGTGGTCAACATAAAGATGTAACTGAACTCGTGAGTGGTGAATTCTGTGTAAAGACTTAAAATGGCGACTCCTAATGCTGTTGAAAACCAATCCTGTGAAAATTTGTTTACAAAAGCTCCTTAAGATCTTTTTTAAACAAATTGTCACAGGGTAGGTTTTCAACAACCATTTTGTGTTAGGATTTCGATCCTAAAATATACAAATGTTGTGCTTAGCACTTTCAGACACGGATGTCCTTTAGCGCTCTTTTACATAAAAAAATTGACTCTGACGGGTAATGAACGTGCTGCCCTTACATAACTAAAAAACTACTAAAAAGATTATGTTGAATAATTGTGTCCCGGATATCACCAATAAACACATCAAATTAATTTTAAAGTCACAGTAAAATCTAAAATATTCAACATAAAAAATGTATGAATCTCATTAAAATCTCTTATAGAAGCTATTGGGATAAAGTATCTACTTGTGGAGTAGCAGGTGCAGAGTTCAGTCCATGGCCTTGCACCATGGGTTCACCTCAGATCAAAAGACGTTATAAAAGTTGCACTCTTACGATGAGACATTTAAGAACTACTTAGCTTAGAATCAGTGCAGTGTGTTCAAGTGTGTTAACTGCATCATTTTGTGTGTTACAAAAGTTGGTCAAAGTATGAACAAGTACAAGTTGACACATACGCTCATATAAAATGAGAATAAGCTGTCTCTCAGAAATAAAAAAAATTACATAGAGAAGGACAGACGATGACATCCATCTAGGGTCCAAAAATGTTTCCCATTTACTATATGCCAATTACAAACCACTAATGTTTACAAATCTTAAAACTTACAGATCTGCCAACTTTATTTTCTTAGTAGGATGAATTAACTACAAAATATAACAAGATGCCATATGTATAATATAAAAATCAAGTTCTTCATTTTTTATCTTGTTAACCCTAAATACAAGACATATATTTTAAAAGTTTAGATTGATTTTTAATTTGAAATGTTCGACTATGAATTGAGGAGTTTTCTTTATTTCCAATCTAAACGTATATCGCTAGTGCTGTGTAATGCTTTTTGGTGCACACATGCAGCAGACAAATAAATAAATCCACTTCTAACATTGATAAAGACAAGTGAGCGAACAAACCTTCAACATTTTGGCAAATAACCCAAAACAACACATGCATTAGCATTCTGCATTTCTCATACACCTATGTGAAAACATTCAGAGCAGGTTTATCACCCGGTAGATAAAGTCTTTAACAGGTTTATTATCACACAAGCTCAGAAAACCAGAGTCAGTGATTTGCTGTAAATTGCCATTTTTACCTGGGAAATCAAACAGTCCAGTCCTTAAAATTAAACGAGTTAACCCTTACAGTGTTAGAACTGTGGCCACCTTCTGCTGTTAAAAACCTGTTCTGTGTTAATTTGTTTAAAAGAGCTCATGAAAGGAGCTCTTTTAAACATATTACAACAGGATAGGTTTTGAACAACATGTTGTGGTAAAAGTTATTACAGCTTATTATGGGCAGAATTTTGACAAGAAATAGAACAAAATTGGGCTAAGCACTTTAAGGGTTAAACCTATCAAAGAGTTTATCCTCCTCACGGCTCCTCTAATCTTCAAAAACCCATTACATCAACAAGGAAATTTATCCAGAAGGAAACCCTCCAATTGATGACATCATTCTTGAAGGAAATTTGAAACTGATGAAAATAAAAACTCAAATTATTAATGTCTTCAAAGGAATGAGAAACAGAGAAAGAGACCCTTCTGTCATATTGATAAGAACTACCCCGAATCCCAAAATTGATGACATCCTTCTGGAAGGAAATTTGAAACTAATGAAAATAAAAATCAAATTAATAATGTCTTCAAAGGAATGAGAAACAGAGAAAGAGACCCTTCTGTCATATTGATAAGAACTACCCCGAATCCCGCATGGTGGCTGAAGGCCAACCATAAAAAAAATGGGCAAGATATATGGTTTGGAAGAAGCGACAGAAAAGCAATGCGTTTATCTTCCTCTTCCTTTGCTGCTAAAAACCTTTGGTACAGGGCATGGTATTTTTGCAGGCAGGCTATAGATAGAAACTTTTCATTGTATAGCCGTGAGAACTGCGCCCATCGCCAGTAAATCACATACAGCAGGCCAGGATTCTGGCGCCATCTGGGGCAACAGGCGTACTGCTGCCAAAATTCTGTCTTTTACATACACACAAGAATTGCGAACCTTACATGCTCATCAAATCAGCTCATATGTTTCTGGGGGGAAAATCTGTTGTGGGAGGAGGTTTTTTTAACATCCTGCGTTCTTTGGTAATTTAACCCTCTGATGCTGATTTAAGGTTTAAGCTGGTGATAACCTTGTGCTGTTGAAAACCTATCCTGTAGTGATTTGTTTCAAAGAGCTCCTGAAAGGAGCTCTTTGAAACAAACCACTACAGGATGGGTTTTCAACAGCCTGTTTATATCAGAGTTAGGACGCACAAATAGATAAATGACTTAGAACTTTAGGGTTAAGTAGCAAGACCAATTTAACAGGTGATTGAAACTGCTTCTCACTTTCCAGTTTTTTTAGTTAATGGATGTTCAAAGTTAAAATTTAAAGAACAGAGTTTTCCAGGATTAGAAGTCTTAGCCTTTTTTCTTGGATAGACAAAACACCACATGTATTTCATACCCTGTATCTGTGACTTGCCATATTTCTACAAATGTTTAAAGTTAAACTTTTAAAAACAAATTACTGTGAAATTTGAAGTCTGAGCATATTGATTCCCTTGAAGTAGATAAAATACTGGATGCATTGATAAGTGTTATTTTCTTGATTTCTTTGTAAAATAATTTGTTATCAAGATTTGTTATCGAGAAATGGGAAGCTTGCAGTGAAAACAGCTGGTAAACGTGTAGAATAACGACAACTACACCATTTCCATTCTGTACAAATAAAACATGAAACCATGAACAGGGTTTTTCACTTTGTAACAACAATTTTTTTACAAGATTTCAAGAACAATAGTATGAAGCTGGTATCAAACAAACTACACATGAAATGTGTGTCAAGGAGGAAAGAAAATGATCTTAACATTTGGGTAAGAGAAACATCAAATGGTGGTTTCAATATGTTGATTTTAATAAGTTGATTTCATTTGTTGTTTTGTTATTATCAAACCCTTGAGCAAGTACTTCAAAAAGATACCACCCAAGTTGACAATATGTATGTGAGTTTTAATTACCTCAGGTCTGAAATTGGGAAAATGTTTGAGTTTTTTTTTAATTATTTTGTCTTAATAATTACTTTATATTTAAAACATATCCTGTTTAAAAGAGCTCCTATAAGAGCTCTTTTGAACAAATTATTATAGATTAGGTATTTAACACCCTATTCAGGTTAAACATGGCCGCTGAAATCAATAGATGTCATTGGTAATAATGTTTAAACTATTGTTGATATCAACTTTCTCCTAGTTAATATCAACAGTATCACCCAACTAGGACAGGATGTTTTGGAATATCACCCAACCAGGACAGGATGTTTGGGAACCGAAAAGTGGTCAATTTCATGAATAACAGTGATAGATATTCAGCGACCTACATACAGAGATCTGAGATGGGCCCCACCTCCACTCTTTGAAACCATCTGCACTACTTCAGACAAGGATTTCTGTTAATGAATTAGCATTGTATTTCAATACAAACCACTTTCAACCAAAGACAGCTGTTCTGTGCATGAATTCAAAGAATCATGCATATTTCATGCTTATTAACAAAGAAACTATTTGTTTATCAAAAGTAATCCTTAGATTTGTAACTTCTTTAATAGGCATTTTCTAGAAGGTGGTGTGATGAACAATCGAGGTATTTTATGGATATCAACTTCTTTATTGCAAAGAGTTTTAAGCACATTTGTTTATTTTCAACAGCATAAGTAGTCTCGGTTTTAAGACCTCTTCTAAATGTTAAGCAGTTCAAGAATTTAATCTGTTGTGGTATTATTGAATACTTTGTTTTCAAATACAATTATTAAACATTTATATTTTTATTTCTTAACCTTTTGTTTGAAGAAGAGCAATTCAGAAATACCACAACTCAAAGAACATCAATATGTTATCACTGCAGTAGCAAAAATTAATAAAAATACCTGTTGTTTTATAAAGTTAATTTCCCTAACATGTACTGAATCTATTGAAATAGACAAAACAATGTCTTGAGCACTGTTTTAGCAAAGTGTTGAAGAAAAATGAACAATACTGGCAAATCCAGAGGGGTGGGTTAGCAGAAAGTAGGGGTGAGGTTTTGAGGTGGGAGGGTGTGTGCTGAACTGGGCTGAGTATAACTCAAAACTGTTACCGCCTTGTGCTACTGAAAAATGTCCTGTAATAATTTGTGTAAAAGAGCTCCAATTGGAGCTCTTTTATACAAATTATCACAGGAAAGCTTTTTAACAGACTTATTAGGTGGAAGTTTGAACATTGAAATTGACAAGTGTTGGGTTCAGCACTTTAAAGGTTAACACTAGGGGGGGGGGGGGGGGGGGGGGGGGGGGGGGGGGGGGGGGGGGGGGGGGGGGGGGGGGGGGGGGG
>JAULCD010059159.1:0-12072 GCA_032361085.1 Calliostoma canaliculatum | reverse complement strand
TCGCAAGAGTGCAACTTTTATAACGTCTTTTGATCTGACGCGGCCGGGGATCGAACCGTCGACCTACCGCACACTCTCCTTTCGGGAGCAGAGGATGGTCAGTTGAAGCGGAACAATGACACAGTAAGTAACGGATGATTGGACAACGTGTTTACGTAGTGTCCGAAATGTAATCTAAGTAGGCTGTTGAAAATCTATCCTGTGGTAATTGGTTTAAAAGAGCTCCTTTCAAGAGCTCTTTTAAACAAATTACCACAGAATAGGTTTTGAACCACAGAGGTCCCAGTTTTTAGGTCGACTGACCCTAATTTAGTAGAATTTTAGTGGAATTTACTCGCATGTGTACAAATTAATTAAAAATATTTCAAACAAATTACCACAGGATAGGTTTTCAACAATAGAGAATGGTTATATAGTTTTAAGGTTCACTGATCCTAATTTACTAACAAGAATCAACTTGCTTCTATACAATTACCTAGCAATAACCGCGGTACGGGTTTTTAACCACGCCTGGTGGTCATGGTTTCAAATTCGACTCGTCCAAGCGAACCATTACAAGTGTTCAACTGCATACGTATATTTTAAAAACCCAGTGAAACAGCTAATCCCAAAACTGCATTGCACAACATTTTTTCTATTGAAAAATATATTGTCGCTGTTCGTTCAAAACCTTTGCAAAAGAGCGACGATCAGGGTTTTAAACGGGTAGCGACGATTTGTTTAATTTATTTATTAATTTGTCAGTATTGTCTTTAGTCATTCGTTCAACTTGAAAAGACTGTTGAATAAATTTGGTTTCAAATAGCATAAAGTAGTTACATGTCAAATAACAACCATTAACTCGACTGAAACTAAGGGAGATAATTAACTAATTCTGCACAGCCAATCAGCGTTTAATACCAAAATTAACTCTGCGTTGTATGCTAATATAAAACACCAGAGATTGATTCAAGTGTACTACCGATCTGGTCCCTGAGGTTACGCTTATAAGCTACGGCCTTGATCCAGAGTAACCTCGGGGACCAGAATGGTGTGTTGCCTGTCCAATCTGATTAAAAACAGTCCTATTGCTCCGTTGCGCTTTTCTCTTATTTACTTGGGAAGCGCAACGTAGCAATGGAACTGGTTTTAATCAGGTTGCTACCTGCCAAGACTGATTCTATTGTTCACAATAGCAATGTCAACATAAAGGTTGCATGTATCTCTCACTGACATCGAGTAATGGCATCCGATGATCGCGAAAAACAATTATGTCCTGCCCTACTGGTAGTGCACGTTCACTATAGTCTGCCCGTTCATGTTGTTTTCTGGTAGTAAGTGAGTTAGGGTTTAACGCCGTTTTTTTTATTTTTAAAAATCAATTATATCGCAGCGGCAGGGTTTATGGCAGGAGGAAAGCCTGCATCACCATTGTAGTTATGTAGTTATTCTATCATGTTTGCTTGGTTGAGTCCCGTGCGGGATTCGAGCCCACATCTTTAGAGTCAGGCACCAAATCGCCAGCACTGACCATCCCAACACCTTAGCCAAAGCTGCCAAAAAACTTTATCATCAAGTCTGATATAACAAAACTCACCCCTTAACCATTGTAAAAACATAAATTTCGCAGCCTCTCCTCCCACTACCCTCAATATTAATCCTTACCGTGCGGCATAGTTTTAAAGAATTTACCTTAGGTGGCGTGTCCTGAATTTTTTTCAGGATTTTGTCTATTCCAATTAGTGCACTACCCAACTTCACTGCTGTCTGCACATGCGGCTCACGGAAATATCCGGGTCAGGCTACTAGTAGCCTAACCTGGATATTTCCATGAGCCGCACGGTAAGGGTCAAATATTTCGCCTTAAATGAGACAAATCAGGCTTTCTTTGAATGATATTTATTCTCATCTCTGTACAAGATTGCTCTTTGTGATATACATTTTGATATTCTGAAATGAATTGCATCAGCAAGTGCTTAAAACGAGTTAAAAAGCTGAAACACGTTCGTCAATGTTAATGTAACAACTACCTAATAAAGGGATCTATGTAACCGAAAACCAACTTTATAACATTAAGATTCCTCAGCCAAAAAATTCCTCCGGTATGATTACCGGGTTTACTGTCATTTCTTTTGTCTGTCATTTGTTTTACTTTACAAAAAACAAAGGCATTAGTAAAACAACTTCTTTTTGGTTATAAAATGGCTTAGATGAAGACAAACTGCTTGTTCAAGGGCTAGTGACGCCAATGCTTATATCAGTGTCCGAAATGTAAAGTAGGCTGTTGAAAACCTATCCTGTGGCAATTTGTTTAAAAGAGCTCCTTTCAGGAGCTCTTTTAAAGAAATAACCACAGGAAAGGTTTACAACATTAGAGAAAGGTCAGTTGAAGCGGAACTATGACATTAAGTAACGGAGTCACATCTAAACATAATGATTGGACAACGTGGCTACCTGAAAATGTTCATTAGGGGTCATTATGACATCAGCAATACCATATTGGGGTCATAAAGGTCAAGGTCATGCACTTTATTATTAGTCCATTTTTTTAATTTTTATTTTTTAGTCATCTTTCAGTCACCCAAGATTTTTAAAAGTTTGACTTTATTTCTTTAGTTCACCGGTAAACTTTACCGCTATGACGTCATCAATATCGGTCAAGGGACACATCTCTTGCATCAACTGACCGTGAAAATATCTGATGCTCTAGGTGTCTTTTGACCAAAATGTGACGTCATTCTGTTCATCGTAGGTGACGTCATTGTATACATATTTTTTGATTGGCTGTAGAAAACTAGACGGATATAGATTGGTTGATGGGGTAGACGCTGTTTACAATAGTGAAGGGAGATAACTCGGCAATGGACAATATCGTCTCGCGTCTCTTCACAGACTCATCTCAGCACCTGAAATAAATATAACAGGTGGTTAATATGATGATTTATTTTCCCCGAAATTATTATAATGACCAAAAATAGGATAGGTTTTCAACAGCACAAGGTGGTCACAGTTGTAAGATTGGCTGAAATTCAATCAGCACTTTAAGGGTTAAACTTTAATATCAGGAAAAAAGTATTTCAATAAAAAATAAAATTCCCGACCAACCTACCCTAAATTTTAAAAACATGTAATCGAAACCACAACATTTATTTTTTTTTGCCTTAGAGATATTGTTAAATTTGATAATCTTATTAAAGAATTATCACTTGTGCCTGTTTTCCCCTGCAGTGGACCTGACTGTTGCGAGATAACTGAAATATTGACAATGGCGTTAAACCACCAACTTGCTCAATCATGAAATTGTAATTAATGTGCGGCTTCATGGCACAAAAAAAGTAATGAAATATGGAGTTTTTACAGGTGGATAAATATGGGCGGATTAGCAATTGATTGGTTTATGTTATCGGTAACAACTGTGTGTATTATTAAATTAACAAAACAAAAATTGTTAGATATTAATTTTATGCACTGTTCGAATTATTTGATCAGTTTTATGTTTTCTTGTTTAAAAACAAGTGCCTTTCAATACAGTCATGTTTTTTATAAAGTCAAATAGATTTATTAATTATCTTTAGTTCAGAACAATGCTGTATGGTAAGGATCCATTACAAGTGGTGGCGCGTGGTCTAGTGCACACCGTTGATCACAATAAGGCGAAGTTCAGCAACGCCGGGTCTGGATTGTTACCGAATGGGTGGCCCGCTCGGCTTGCTGGATTCCTAAGAGTATCTAGGGAATTTGCCCTGCCCCACACTGAGACACAGGTTGAAAAGCTTGTGGTGTCACCCTAGGCAAGTGGCTTTGTTCGAAATGTGCCTCTGTTCACCCAGCAGTATACCTAGATACCTGGTATGGAATACGTTAGTAGTGTAAATGTTAACCTTCTAGCGCCTAATAATCAACTTGGGTTGTACACTCCCTAAGGAGTTGTAACTGACACTGAATGAACATTGGATCTGATGACCAAGGTAATAATATGCGCTATGAGCATGTATTCGTGGGTGAATATGGCGCTCTATAAATAGCCATCATTAGGGTTCCAAGTTCACTTGGAACCCTATTTTTATAAAGATTACTATTTTTTATTATTCCGCCGTTTTTTTTGTTCCAGAGCTACAGGTTAAACCGTTAAACCTTTAAACCTGAAAATTTTCACCAGGTTACCTTAGTAACTAACTTAGATGCATGATAAAAGTTTAGACCTCTACCTCTTTAAAATAAAAAAAGATAACTCTTTGAAAATTTCGAAAAATTTGCGGTAACTCAAAAACTTTTCAACCGATTTGAAATCTGTTTTACATCACACCTAAGATAAGCGGTATGATTAAAAAAAAGTTACGGCGATTTTAAAAAAGGTCACCTGAAATGTTTACTCTTTTATTACCTCTGATTTTAAACTCTATCTCCTCCTAAAGTTACCAATGAAAATGAATGACATTGGTATCAAAATGATTGTCAGGGTATGTAGATAAAAAGGTGCTTCTGCGGATCATGTAGGTCACGTCTCTTACGGTCAAGTTGACCTTTGACCTACTCAAATATTTTGCGGCTAAATTCAACTTTTTCTTCCTGCACAAATACTATTTTACATAACCCTTTAAAAATTAATATGAAGATAGATCATCACATTAGCTACAAGTTCCATGTTATACTTTTTCATCTAATACGATTAGTTTAGCTGCAATTTTGGTTTTTTAATTGTGTTCGAACCATGTATTTTGAATGAAAATATGAAGTTTTGGCAAGTCTTGACATATCCACAGTGCAAAAACTCTGTTGCTGTATAACAATTAGTTACATTGTTTGTGTCATTAGTTATTTAAGAAAATAAACACAAAAATATCTATTTTCCAAATGTAAAGCATTTTTGTTAAAAGAACAAAATGAAAAACCGAGACCCTGCTCCTTTCAATTGAAGCTGAACCTAAGCTAAAATCTAAACACTGAAATTGACATGTTATCATGTTTTGCAGTGCTGTGCTGACAAATGAGCCCACAACTGGCTCGTCGCCAATAGCATGTAGTGACGAACTGGTTGTGAGGAATCTCGCACGTGGAGATCAGCAGTGATCACATTTTGTCAGTGTCAGTGCAAATGGTTAACAGGTTATTGTTAGTATTCCAGAACTCTTAACTTTACTATTCACAGTGTGGTAACAATAAGTTATTCGAATACTTTGACATAAAACATACTAAAATATATTTGAAATAAAACTTTGTTTGTTAAATATCATGGGAGTTGACAGCTTAAAAAAAACCGATTTGTCACAAGATTTACTGCACATGATTTATAATGTAACTGCCTAGATACGGTTATGTAGAGCTCTCAGGATTGAGTTGAGTCGAGTAGGTCAAACTGCAAGCGACCCAATTTTGACAATCACTATTTTTGCCACACTGCAACATTATAGAACAGCTTTTCAATTATTAGATATTTTAATTTGTGTTCGCTTATCTGCATGTTCAGTGCATACAAATTATGTATTGCTTATGTCTGAGTGAAATGTTTGCTAGTCGTGTACCTGAACTATTTTTTGTTACATGAAATGAGTCAATCTGCAATTGTTATACTTCTCAACCCATAATGATCTAGTTTAACAAGAGTATTCACCCGGCATTGCCCAATTACTGCGTTGCGTAACCTAACCAATCTGCTTTGTGGCTCAAAATCAATGTATCAAAATTTACGAAAAAATATTTAGCAAATTTATCAGCGTATAAACAATTTATTTTCTTATCTGGTATTCTGGATGCCAATATTCTTAAGTTGGATGACAAGAAAAATTTAGTTGGATGCCGGATGCCAAGGGGTGAGGGGTTGGCACCCTCATGCATTGAAAGTGGATCGACATGGGTTTTATCATGCTTGTCTCCGTGGCTTAGTGTACAGTCATTATAAATCCATGTCATGCTCTACACTAAAACTTCCACATCAAATTCACGTAAGTTTAAACTTCGTTAGTTGTGAAATGTTCACTCGGTTTGCATATATTTGTAGACGGCGCACTTTCCAAACCATATTTTAACTTAGGTTTGTGACCACCTTTCTGTTGTTAGAAACTTATTTGGAGGTTTTGGTTAAAACACAGAGCTTCCTGTCAGGAGCTCTTTCAAACGAGTTACCACGTGATAGGTTTAACATTTCTATTTTCACTGGACAGTCGTCTTGGCTCTGTATTTATGACGTCTTAAAAAGATACAAGTCTCTATAAGTCACATACACTCAGGGTCCCGTTTCACAGAGCCATCGTTAAGTTACGCACGTTGTAAATCATGAAATTAAGCCAATGGCCATCGTAAATGTACGACGTTATAAATCATGTAATTTAGCTCATTGCTATTGTACATTTACGACCTTGTAAACCACGTCACTGAGCTATTGGCTGCAGCTCGCTCTCAACCGTTCCCATCTTACTTCCTTGTGGAGGTCGCTGTGTTTTATTTCTTGTAAAATTCGTATGAGATTTACCAACCTAGTGTACATCGAACTGCTATGTCGGTATGTACTTAATTTGTACTTTATGTGTGCATGTCCATCGTTGTTCGTTGGAAGGGACTGCAGACGTCGCTTGGGGCACTTGTGTAGTCTGTAGAACAAATAGGAAAATCCCATAACTTGTTTCACTGACAGTGATGGTCTTTAACGTGGGTTTAAGCGAATTTCCGCGGCATTCACATAGGTGTTTTGGGTGAAATGGCGAGTATATATCTTCACACCCGGTGCTACATCCGGGATATTCTGCAGCTTGTTCTTGTGCCACATTTTGACAATCATTCCTTGGCTACTCGTTCTGTGTTCATGGATAATAACGCTTGACCTCATCGTTCTCGACTTGTGACGACATTTAGTCATTTATGCAAAATCAGTGTTAAAATCCATATGCCAATTTAAGGAGTAAACTGTTGCACATTGTATTTACTGAAGTGTTTTTCTTTTGCTAAAGGAATGCACTCCCAGAAAATAATAGTATTTCCGCTATGAATTTGGCAATGTATTTATAATAGTTGGGCATTGTCACACCAATATGAAAACATCAAGTGGTCCTTGATTAAGTTCCATGTGTACAGTTTGGACAATAAAACAAACAAGTGCATGGCCTTGAAAAAGTTTGGGCATTAAAACCGACAAATGAGACCACGGGCCTGCTCTAAAGCGGAGGGTTATTTCTAGTAGTGCTAATAACGAGACATGTCAAGTTACAGGTATTAGTTACAGGTAAATTAGAAATTAGAGACAAATGTCGACACATATACATCACTAACTTTAAGGGATACAAATTATCGGAATCTTTGCATGTTTGTGTTTCTACTTCTACCAGATCGGGTTTTTCATCGTATTTTAACGTGCTAGCTCACGGAGACATCATGTCCCAGTTTACATGAATATCCCCCTTCTACACATTATACTGACTCTGAGCCAACCAGTCCTTACGAAAAACCATCGCAAGAGTGCAACTTTTATAACGTCTTTTGATCTGACGAGGCCGGGCATCGAACCTTGAACCTACTGTACTGTCACTCCTCTGTTTCATTAAAAATGGGGTTTCGCAAAGAATTGCGCAACAAATATGTGAACAGCTACAACTTATTTGTCTAAACAAACCAGCGCACAGCACAGATCGTGTTTTTCTGCACACTGCATTGAAAGTGGATCGACATGGCTTTTATCGCGCTCGTGTCCGTGGCGTTTGATACAGTCATTATAAATCCATCTACACTGCGCTACACTGATACTTTCACATGAAGTTTAAACCTTCGTTAGTTGTGAAATGTTCACCTCGTAGTTTTAAACTTGCATGAAAGACTGTTGATATATTTCATATCAGGAGATACGAGGGTGAAATTCTATTTAGCTTTACAAATCGACCAATCTATGACATAAATCAATCATATAGTATAGATGTTTGTATTTTTAACTGAACGCAACTGGTCCGTTGATGGAGTATGTATAGCACTTGTGGAATATGTAAAGAGAATCTCAATTAGTGTCTTGATTTCATTAAAACAATTGTAATTTTGTATATTTACTTCCCTTTTGATAAAAAGAATTTCGTTTTTTTAAACAGGCTTTGGAAAAATGGTGAGTAAGATTTTGTCTATTCTTGTATGTAGAAAAGAGAAATATCTGTATGCCTTATACGTATCGGGGAAATCTGTCAATTCCAAATATATGTATAAATAACTTATTTTAGGTTGTGTCTTTTGTACATTTGAAATGCACTATGAATAACTTATTTAATAAATTTAAGTAATAAAATAAATATAAAGAAAACAGTTAAAAACTGTAGGCATTTAATGGGTTTTGTTAGTAAATGTCAAAATATTTAAAAACAAGGTTTCTTTTGACGCCATTGTTGCAGTCTGATGTTGCTGTGCTGTACAGTCCACTCGCGGGGTAGACGTTTGTATTCTTGGGTTCATTTGCGTAGTCGGAGAAGTATTCTCGCTCTGTAGCCACGCTAGCTGTCGCAGTCTTTTGTTGATTGTTTACCGTGAAACTAGAACATTACCGGTCAGCCCTACTTGTCATGGAGTAATCGGGCTGACAAACGTTGGTGTTTTTAGACAAGACGCCCCAATATTTGGTCTTCTCATGCGTTAATTTAACATGGATGTCTTCTTCTTCGGTGTGATGTTTCGGTTAGTTCTGGGGTTTTATTCGCTGGCGCCATTGTTGGGCCTCATCAAAACCATTCTGATGATCTGTTTCCGGTTAGTGAGAGATGTTAGTCGTGGCATTGTCTGAGTTGTCTCATGAGTTGTCTCATGAGTTGTCTCATCAGTTGTCTGAGTTGTCTCATCAGTTGTCTTATCAGTTGTCTTATCAGTTGTCTCATGAGTTGTCTCATCAGTTGCCTCATCAGTTGTTTGAGTTGTCTCATTAGTTGTCTGAGTTGTCTCATCAGTTGCCTCATCAGTTGTCTGAGTTGTCTCTCCAGTTGTCTCACCAGTTACCCCACCAGTTGCCTCACCAGTTGTTTCATCAGTTGTTATATCAGTTGTTATATCAGTTGTTATATCAGTTGTTATATCAGTTGTTATATCAGTTGTTCTATCAGTTGTTATATCAGTTGTCATATCAGTTGTTATATCAGTTGTTATATCAGTTGCCTCATCAGTTGTCTCATCAGTTGTCTCATCAGTTGTCTCATCAGTTGTGTCATCAGTTGTCTCATCAGTTGTCTGAGTTGTCTGATCAGTTGTCTCACCAGTTGTCTCATCAGTTGTCTCATCAGTTGTCTCATCAGTTGTCTCATCAGTTGTCTGAGTTGTCTCATCAGTTGTCTGAGTTGTTTCATCAGTTGCCTCATCAGTTGTGTCATCAGTTGTCTCATCAGTTGCCTCATCAGTTGTCTCATCAGTTGCCTCATCAGTTGTCTCATCAGTTGTCTCATCAGTTGTCTCATCAGTTGTCTCATCAGTTGTCTCATCCGTTGTCTCATCCGTTGCCTTATCAGTTGCCTCATCAGTTGCCTCATCAGTTGTCTCATCAGTTGTCTGAGTTGTCTCATCAGTTGCCTCATCAGTTGTCTGAGTTGTCTCATCACTCGTCTCATCAGTTGTCTCATCAGTTGTCTCATCAGTTGCCTAATCAGTTGTCTGAGTTGTCTCATCAGTTGTCTCATCAGTTGTCTGAGTTGTTTCATCAGTTGCCTCATCAGTTGTCTCATCAGTTGTCTCATCAGTTGTGTTATCAGTTGTCTCATCAGTTGCCTCATCAGTTGCCTCATCAGTTGCCTCATCAGTTGTCTGAGTTGTCTGAGTTGTCTCACCGGTTGCCTCACATGGTTGTCTGATCGGTTGTCTGATCGGTTGTCTGATCGGTTGTCTCAATGTCACTCAAGCATTTCATTTTGCAGTTTTTTTACATATTTAGTTCTTAGCTGCAGTGAGCAGTCAGATGTGACGATCTCTTCTAGAGAAAAAACGCTTGTCCTCACACAAGCCATATCTTCTGTGAGAAGCAGTTTTCGAATGATAATGTTTTAAAACTTAGTTTAGCTGTTCGAAACGTGTAAGGATGTAAACGGCTTAGAGACATCACATTGAGTTTTGAAGTCAAACTTTTAAGAACATAAACTATTAAGTCCACATAAATCCTCGACAGAGTAAGTACCACAACGCTGCTAAAGTTACAGTTTCTAAGCCTTTTACGACATCCGGCTGTTTGGGATTTAGATTGGGAATTTAGATTTTTTTGGTCAAATTTTAATTCACCTCTGAGGCATTTACTTTGTTTAACTTCCGTCAACGAGTGTTGATATATTTATTATCGGGAGTCCCAAAGGTAAGAATCTATTTCAACATTTTACTTTGACAAATCAGTCATTCTGTTAAGTATTTACTTCCAGATGTCACACCAAGTTGGGTCACCTGTTGGCAGCAGCGCCCTTCTCCTAAATCCGAAAGTGATGCGACCGAAGACATCTATGAGACCGGTAACACTCCTTACTTTTCACATCATCCATTGATTACATTATATAGCATACTGTACTGGGTCCCATTCCACAAAGTTTACACTAGGTTAAGACGTCATAACTAATAGCCTATAAAAGTTAAGATGTACAAGTTTTATGAGAACTTTGTTGGACGGAACCCTGCTTTTAACACGGCTCCCTGTAGGTGTTTGACTAAAAGTCGGTGGAGAAAGCGTTAAGTGGAAATATTGAGATAGTTGATTTTAACTTATAACATCTTTGTTGAACTGGTCCAAGTTTTACTTTATCTGTACATTTGAAGTTTTCAATACTGCCTCATTAGTTGTCTCATCAGTTGTCTCATCAGTTGTCTCATTTAGTCATACGATACGACACACGATAAGTTTTGCCAGTGAATCGATACGAAACTGTATACAGTCACAGTGTAAATTCCTCACCTTGTCAAATACAGTAAATGATTTTGTTCAGTGTTCACTTGTAGAAAAGGCAATACTTTAATGTCATGTGTTGTTTGTATTGAAATGAAAACATATAATCTTACCTCAGAAGTCAGAACGCCCTTGGTTGTCTTTGTTATGCGAGCTATGTACGACATAAAACAGCTGTATTTATATTTTATTTGATGTGTTTGTGTATCGCGATACGCATCGTGACAGTATCGAGATACAGATGGTATTGTGGCCTATCTGTATGGTGCACCCCTTATAAAATCTACAATGTAAACATGTTGTATTAACTTTACGTTATGGATACTACACATTATTTGATTCTGTAATTGAAAACAAGACTATTTATTTAAGAACTTGACCTATTAACAACCCATATAGTTCCTTGTACCACAAAGCTGCTAAAGATATAGATTTTAAGCCTTTTACGGCATCACACTGCTTGATATTTTAACATTTTGGTAAAAATTTAATTCAGCTCAGATCATTAATCATTTAACAACAATTCCGCACACGAATGTTACAAAATCATTTGTATGGATGAATTAATCTACTGATTAACACGCACGTTGCACAGTATTTTAGATTGTTACCATAATTACTTCTCGGATTTCTCTTTTCAGATAGATTGTTTAATGAACTTCGTGAAAGGTAAGTACATCTAATTTTAACAAACAAAGCCTACTTCAATTTTGATAAGTTAAGCGAAGATAAAACTAAAATTTGTAACACAACTATTATGGACTGCAACTTTTTTAATTGTAAAGCATGATGTTTCTGGACTAGTCCTTGTTCCTTCGTCAGGTGACAAGGGGCAAGGACTAGCCCAGAAACATTGTGCTTTACAATTTATGAAGTTGCAATCCATAATAGTTGTGTTGTAACTACACTAACTTCTAAATACCTTTTTAAAAAATTTTAAACTAGAACTTGTTGTACACTTTATTTCATTTCTATTCTGCAGGAAGATGCCGACGACCAGCGGCTCGGAACGTCAAGGTAATCATTCAAATGAATAAGTTTGTTTTAAAAAAATGATTTTATAAGCAATAATATTGATTTTCTTAGACACTATAATACAATAGATATTACCAAATAAAAAACGTTTAACCCCTATTCTACCATGAATGAGGTTCGTCAGTACCAGCCGAGACTCGCAGGTTTCACAGAGTCACACTAGGTGTTCCCCCTGCTGTAAAATCTGACCG
>JAULCD010059048.1:0-12074 GCA_032361085.1 Calliostoma canaliculatum | reverse complement strand
GTGTGCAAATTGTACATTCACAAACATAAACAACTGATAACAAAGAAGCTACACATACACACACACACATACACATACACACACACACACACATACACACACACACACACATACACACACACACACACACACACACGAACGCACACATATGTACGCACACACACACATGTACGCACACGCACGCGCACATACGCACGCACACACGGACGCACGCACACATGCATGCACACACGCATGCACGTACACACACAAACACACACACGCACATACATGTACGCACACGCACGTACACATACTTACGCACACACGGACGCACGCACACATGCATGTACACGCACGCATGCACGCACGCACACACACACACATATACACACACACACACACACACACACACACACACACACATACACACACACACACACGCGCGCGCGCGCTCTGCCAGCTGAATCAATATATCCGAAATACCAACGTAAGGTCAATATATCCGAAATACCAATGTAAAGTCAATATATCTGAAATACCAATGTAAGGTCAATAGAAAAAACCCAACGTAAGGTCAATAAAAATACTAACGTAGATCAATAGATCCGAAATACTAACGTAAGGTCAGTATATCCAAAATACTAACATAAGGTCAATATATTCGAAATACGAATGTAAGCTCATTATATAAACAAACCATGTAAGGTCAATATATACAAAATACCAACATAAGGTAAAAAAAATCCGAAATACCAACATAAGGTCAATATATTCTAAATACCAACGTGAGGTCAAAATATAAAAATACTAATGCAAGGTCAATATATCCGAAATTCCAACCTAAGGTCAAGTCAATATATCAGAAATACCAACGTAAGGTCAATATGTCCGAAATACCAACGTAAGGTCAATATATCCAAAATACCAACATAAGGTCAATAAATCCGAAATACCAACATAAGGTCAATAAATCCGAAATACCAACTTAAGGTCAATATATCTAAAGTACCAATATTACGGTCAATCGATCCGAAATACCAACGTAATGGCAATATAACTGAAATACCAATGTAAGGTCAATATATCAAAATTCCGTCGTAAGGTCAATATGTCCAAAATACTAACATAAAATCAATATATCTGAAATTTCAACCTAAGGTCAATATATCCGAAATACCAACGTAAGGTCCATATATCCGAAATACCAACGTAAGGTCAATATAACCAAAATACCAACATAAGGTCAATAAATCTGAAATACCAATGTAAGGTCAATATATCCTAAATACCAACGTGAGGTCATTATATCAAAAATACTAACCTAAGATCAATATATCCGAAATACCAATGCAAGGTCAATATATTCGAAATTCTACCCTAATGTCAATATATCCGAAATACCAACGTAAGGACAAGGTATCCGAAATACCAACGTAAGGTCAATATATCCGAAATACTAACGTAAGTTCAATATATCCGAAATACCAACATAAGGTCAATAAATCCGAAATACCAATGTAAGATCAATATATCCTAAATACCAACGTGCGGTCAATATTTCAAAAATACCAATGCAAGGTCAATATATTCGAAATACCAACGTTAGGTCAATATATCCGAAATACCAACATAAGGTCAATAGATTCGAAATACTGACGTTAGGTCAATATATCCGAAATACTGACGTTAGGTCAATATATCCGAAATACCAACATAAGGTCAATAGATCCGAAATACTAACATAAGGAGGCCCTTATTATGGTGGTCGAGAAGGGCCATCGCAATATCGCGTTCTATAACCCACGCAATATGGCGATAATATCGCCATGTCGTTTTGTGCTATCGCCATGTCGTCTTATCGCCGTATCGCCATATCGCCATGTCGTGTCTACTTATCGCGTTATCGCCATATCCTGTGGGTTATAAAACGCGATATTGCGATGGCCCTTCTCGGACACCATACCTTATGAACATACAATTCTGAATGATCACTGAACTGTTTTCAATAGGTGAATAGTAAAATTTCCTTTTGAGTAACTGAAACCCCATTTATAAGAAAGTCGTTTGCACATAATTTTCCTTGTAAATGCCGAGATAACGCTTTATGCATTTGTGAGCTAAATCTACGCGCCCAGTGCAACCACACGATGCAACGACTTTCACACATCGGTTGCAATCATCGGGCTGGGGCCCTCTTCACAAAGACGTCATAACTTTGCGACGTCGTAAATCATGTCAATGGGTTTTAGTTTGTAAACCAATCCCATTTACCAAATAAATTTGTCCAGTCCTTTAGTATTTTCTCTACGTTGGGTGCTAACAATTAGTTAACCCTTACTGTGCGGCATAGTTTTGGAGAAGTTATCTGGGTGGCGTGTCCCGGAAATTTTTCAGGATTTATCTAATCCTAATTAGTGCCACATCCAACATCACTGTCTGTTTATGCGGCTCACAGAAATTTCAGCACTCGTCTGTACATCAGAAATCGCTTGCTTTAGGACAATCTGAATGCCACCATTTATTGATGTCAGTGTAAACGTTTGAGAACCGATCTATATCATGAACCTTGACGCAAATGTCACAAAGCGAAGAGTCTAGAGTAGATTTTGGATCCGTGATAGTAAACTGAGATTTCTTTGCTAACATTGTAGCATATACGATGTCATTTTTATCAAGGTAGTGCAGGTGCTCGGCCAGTAGTCGAGGAGATGCGAAGTCCCCTGTGTTAATAAAGGTTCCGCTGGGAAGCAGCTCATTGTACCGGACTCCATGGCCACCTCTTACAACAGGAATAATATCCAGACTGTAGGATCGGAATACTTTCTCCGTTATGTATCCTCGGCACAAAGAGTTCTCAAAAGCCAGGTAGAACTTGTATTTGTTGTTCTGTATGTTATCGCAGCTGTCAGTGCCACTCCTTGCACATTTAAAGGGACCACATCCACCGTACACATCAACCTTTATGTACTTTTGAAGCTCTTTCACATAATTGTCTCTCTGTGACTTTGCCCCACAGTGACTCACCAGCCACATTACAGACGCCGACTTCTGCTTGGTGATGCGTGTAAAGTCTCGCGTGTCAGGCTGGAGGTTCGGAAGTAGAAGAAAATAAGGACAGACGACATCAGAGTCGAACCTGTAGGTCAGAGTCCAGTTGAACTTATTTTTCCACTGAGGAAAATTGAATTTGGCTATTTCGGGCGGTTCGTGTGAGAAAAACACCCACATTTGATTGGCTGGTTTTGGAGGTGGTGGCACGTGTGGTGGGAACGTAACGACATAGAATACAACAGCGTCAGCTTTGGGAAGAAGCTTCCTATCGTCTGACAATTTACAATTGGTAACCCGACAGTTACGTAGACTGTCCTTGTATCTTGCCATGGTGTGCCACGTGGGCATGTTGTACATGATGATGAGTTTCTCCTCTGACTTGGCCTTGTTAAACACAGAGTCGAGTCCAGTCAGGTTGAAGCTGGATCGTCTCCTGAAGATGTCCTTCTCAAACTGTAGAACTGGGGACAGGAAGTATGGATGATTCGTCTCGTTCTTCTGCCAGACAAGGAGAGGTGAGGTGTCTCGTTTCTTTGATGTCATTTCCTGCAATACTGTACGTTTGTGACTGCTGTTTGCTACCATCATCCACGTTATGGCGACTGCACCCAGGGTGAAGATGGCCCATTTCGATCTGCGTAATCGTCTGAATAACATCCTCTGAAATACAGAAAGTCAGTAATCAGTGGTGAAGTCAGGTGTACTCCTCAGTGTGCTAAGCTCAACACATGTAACTCTCGGAACTCTTTTAAACACATTTCAGTGTTCAAATTCCAAATGATACAGGCTGTTGAAAACCTATACTGTGATAATTTGGTTAAAAGAGCTCCTACAGGAGCTCTTTTAAACAAATTATCACAGAATATGTTTTCAACAGCCAATTTAAATGGTATTTGGACATAAAAATATGAAAAATATTACACGGTCAACAATTTACTAAAGCTAAGTTTTTTTCTTTCGCGATATATTGCAGTATATAAACGTGTTTCACAATATATCGCAAAACCATATATGAAGTATTACACAGACCTAATTTACAGCACAGGGGGAACAGTTATACTGTATCGGATAAAATTAATACTTTTTTGGATGACTTGGAATTTGTTAAATAATGCAACTGATTTTACAATAAAACGCAGGAGTTAAGTCCGCCAGCAGAAACACTGGCTCAGTATAGGTGAATATAAAACACCAACGGTAGAAAATTATCTAAATTTATTATCTGTTAGATAAAATTCCATTGGACAATGTGGCAAAGTGACATCTGTGAATCACTGGAAATCGATGATGACATCTGGTGTTCGTCAAAAGTATGTACGTTAACAAATTTTAAAGAAAAACACAGTTAATTCGGAAAGAAAAAAAATACGACAAATCTTCCCTAAACAGCCAACCGTTCTACAAAACTATCGTAAGGTTTAGACATCTTAACTGCATGCCAAGAGGAACGTTAACGTCTGGTTATACCGAAAAACCGGATATAGTGAAATAATGTGAACATCTCGATCGCCTATACACAAATTATCATTAAAACAATAAGGATATTATGAATTCTGAGTAGCGAACAACCGGATATAGCGAGCCAGATTAACGGTCTCAAGTGTGTGTTTAGTGCTGAGTAACAAAGTCAGTATTAAATAATATTAGGTCACAGTATTTCATCTGATTTAATTATCTGTAGATCAACTGATTTTACAAGTAATCGGCCTTAAATGTTCGTGTTATTTACAGATGATGTGATCTTTGAAGAACAAGTGACTGGTGGCCAACGGTCAAGCGCTTGACACGACTCTCAACTTTAAGACAATAAATACTACTTAAGAATGGCAATAACAAGTCCAGGAGTATCATCACGTGCTGCAGACTTTGACCGACAGGTTTCGTTAAATAGTAAGGTGAATTTATGAAAAGGCAGGCTGGTGTAAACAACGGACAGAGACACGTCTAGGGTATTGGGCTGGCCATGGCCTATCCAGAGGACGCCAGTCCGCTTCAACATAACGCAAGTCTTGTGCCACCTCGGCTGTAAACCTTTAAAATAAATAACTTTAGAAAGAACCACATGGCTCCAGCGTTTCTCTTGATGAAATAGAAGATCATGTGAAATTGTGTCACACTAGACACATGTTATTTGCGATTTATTTGCATTAAATGTCACAGTACTGAGATGGTTTGTTTAAGACTTTTTCACACAGATATTTCTTAGTTGGAGGACATTTAACAGATCTCCATTTCCCTGTGACATAACTTGTGATTGTGCAAAAGCCGAGAGAAGGTTGACTTTTATCCCAGTCTTTGAAACCCCCTAAGGCGGTGCCGTTATGCCATGATCTTGTTCCCGAATCTTCCTTCAAACCAATGTAAATATTTATCCCTGAAAATACAAAGGCATTGTACTGTTTGCACACAAAACATTTACAACATCTGTACATTAGTTAATGAAATATATTTCAGTGAATATTCCATGTAATGCAGTTAATTAGACCAACAGAAAAACGATTTTACGTTGTTACAAAACATAAAAAGCAAGTTTATTTTTTAGTGTCTCTCCGACGTTTCTATCTCAGAATATCTCACGGGCGTTCTATAGGGTTCAAGTCGGGGTTGCAAACGGGCTATGGCAGTGTGTCTATGGCTTCTTGCTGTATGATCTCCGTTACTACTTGCTCGGTGGGGTCTAGTATTGTCATCCATGTAAACGAGCGTTTTAATTCCTATGACCATTATCACATTGTAATATGGAAATTCCTGACTGCCATCATACCGATAACACGACAAACTGGTAAAAGTTATATACGGTACATGTATTTTGATATGATGCGTGAGAGACTTTTCGGTCTCCTCGCAAACACTCTACCATTGCACCACGGGAAAAAAACCGAGTATTAAAATGTTGCAAATTGTCTACAAATAGTGGATAAATGCTAAATGTATATAAACTGTCCAATTCTCAAAGAAAAACAGGTTGCTGCAAACCAAATCTATCAAACCAGTGTAAATTGTCAATAAATACAATAACTTATCATCTGAAACTGACTCCCGGACTTTGGTCTTGCTTTAATTACTACCATTTTAATCACTCACATAATTGGCCCCATCTTGACTAAAGTCCATAAAATTATATTTATTGTTGTTTTATTTCACGCAACACAACTTACCTGATTCTCTTGCAATGTTTTTCACAACGTTGTTTTCCACTGAATTGTATATGTTTACGACTCGTGACTGCCTCTGTTCACAGGCAAGTCTGGCATCTTTGTATTCCAAGTTACTGGTGCTGAGTTGAAGACATTTTCTTGAGGGTTTATGGTACGACCATGAATTAGCACAGGAAGCTGAAACGTTAGAATGTGAATGTTTAAATTTCACATTCAGCCCGTTAAAAGAATGTTCACATGAAAAAATTCAACTGTATCAAGGTTGAACACAGTAGTTCTTCTGCAGAGGGCAACATATTTATTACTACATGTGCCACGTTTTGGTGAAGTACTTACACCGATACTAAGCAAATGATGTCTTCAAAACATCACGTACATTGTAATAAAGATGTGATAACATCACCTTCTTGATATTGATGTTGGCTGCCATCCAACAGATCGTTTGTCTTGTATGTACTGTACTCGTACTGTGATTTCATTTTACAACTACATCATTATTGTGAAGTGTAGAAACGTAGGGGTCATAATAGAAAGTCTGTTCCAGTACAATATAAGAATAAGAATATTAAAATTCAACTATGTTATATTTAGGATTACACCATCTGAAAAAGTGAATATTCTATCACTTTGCGGGATTCAAAACGCCACCCCGAGAGTAGACAGGCATCGAATCGACAGCACTGAGCAACCCAACGACTTTACCATTCGGCCACGGAATCCCGTGTTACATACTATTGTTCATAACTTAACTATTTATAAACTTATATACTTATAACAATTACATACAATGGATTATCACGTTTTGGTTGTTGAGAAGCGTCACTTCGATGCAGACTATTAAATCGTTATCAAGCAAGTGAAGACTTGCCAAAACAGTGGAAGAAGCTATATCAAAACGTCATTGATATCGTTTCAACTTTTAATACCACTCAAACAACTTATATAAATATACACCGTGAATGTATGACGTTTAGTGAGAGTAACATAAATATATTTCCGTTGCCACTTTTCCATTTTCATTTGTCATTATGTGTGTAAATGTGTTCAAAACAAATATGTTCATTAATTTTTTTCTAGATTATTTAAAGAACCAGAAAATGATGTTTACATATGTGAAACATTTGTTAAATGTTATTAGATAAGATTTGTAAAATGTGTCATTTAACAATAACCATTGTTTGTACCGACACACTCATTAACCCTACGCACGCTAACAGAATTATTAGTCACTTTAATATCTTACGTAATATTGAAATAGGGCGACCCTTTAACCATTGTCCGGCTGAATTATCTTCAGTTAAACTAAAATCTCCGATCATTTTATCCTGTTTAAAATCTATTCAATGATACTGTGTTTAAAAGAGCTCCTGCCGGAGCTCTTTTAAACACATTACCATTGAAAAGATTTCAAGAGCACAGTGATCACAATTATTTGAACTAACATTCAATTTATTTGAAGAATAAGACATTTTTATATATAGATTATTAGATGTCAATATATGGAAGCAATTTATCAACAGCAAATATTAACATAGTCCGCAACGCTATCGGATCTCTTTTAATTGACAAGTGTACATCATATCCGTCAATAAAGATTTCCATGATTTTGTGTAAATAAAAATAGTTTTTGTAAATTTAACATTACATTTACAAACAATTGTTAACAGAAACCGACGCAAACGAACTGAACTCAACTCAAAGTGCAAACTAATTACACAAACACAATAAAATATTCCGAGTAAATATGTCAGGAATTTTTTTGGGAAAATAAATTGCAAATCAATGTACGTTTAGTTTTACTATTATATCCGTAGCACGGTAACGTACGCCGAGCGAAAATTTAATTGAAATCAAAGTACAAATGAAAAAATAAAAAATGTCAACGCTACTTTCAAATTCGAACTTTGTCATTAAAAACGAAAGTTTGAAAGCAAACTTGAATCAAATTTAAATGTTTTAATGCAAGGCGCTAAACATTTCTCTCATGGGGAGCTTGTCTGTTTTTGTGACTGACTTTTCCAGAGGCTATGCTTGCTAATAGCGTAAGACGTGTGTCTGCGTCTATAATTGCATTCATTATTTGCTATAATACGGCAACATCGCTGGAACACCGTCAGCTCAGAAAGCCTTTCAGTGTTACACTCTTAATTCCTATAATAAACGTATGTCAACCGTTTTCACGCCTTCATGCACATTTGTACACTGAATAGGTCAAAGTAAGGCCTGCTTTCCCTCTTCACAACATCTCCCTAAATTCGATTACTATCCAAGTTTGTCAACGGTTGTTGGCGCATGCGTAGTGAAGTTTAAGACGTCCGATTCCATTTATGGTTGTCGTTTTCCAATCAGTGTCGCATAAAGCTCTCACCGTCCAATTACCATCACATATCGGCTGTAGGAGACACGCAAAGCTCCCTTCTACAGTGGTAGAGAGCGACGAGTTGACAAACACGTTCAATGTTGGTACCAATGGGATAATAAGATTTGTTTCAAATGTTTGAAATTGTTGTAAACTGTAAACTATAAATCAAAGAAAGCCCCAAGTTTAATGTAAACTCATCCTGGGTATCTAGGGCCTTCACGCTCTCTACCAACAACACTAGCGTTGTCGGTAGCGAGCGTTAAGGCCCTGGAGATACCCAGGATGATGTAAACTGTGCTCTTTCCAAAACAAAAAAAATGAAAATAAAAAAAAATATGTGAAACATTCACCCCAAAATAAAACATAACAAAACCAGAAAAAGAAGGAAAAGACACACTACAAAAAACAATTCAAAATTTACAAATGTCAAAATATTGTTAACTGTGTTTTTTTCAAATTAAATCAAATGGATTTTTAAAAGTTTACAGTACAAAGTTTTGTATAATTTTTAGGTTTACATATGCTAATACATCGTGTAAGCTGTACACTCTCTAAAGGAAAGAGTATTTTTTTAAAAGGGCAATTGTGTTAACAATTTTTGCATTTTTCAACTGAAACTGTTTGTGTTTAGATAATAAACATTTCATTTTTTTCTTACATTTGCGAATCAAAACCCTTGAGCCCACAGTTACATTGGTAAACCTCCAGAGTAACGTATTTCATCTTAGTTTTAAGTAAAAGAAATAGTGTGTTTCACAACGCGAAAAAAATACAAAAAGCAAAAACAGCAACAGAAGTAACTTCATTTCTATGATCCCTTGATAGTATTTTAAGCTTAATTCATTTTCTATTTTTTTGCACTAAGAATTTTATATCTTTTTCTTTTGGTATATTTTGCTGTTACTGTTGAATATTGAAAATAAAGCATTTTTTTGTGAAATAAAAAGTGTAGGTTTTTGAACTGTAATTGAATTTCTTAGAATAATGTGAAAACGTGATTGTGATTTTTTAGCACTTTAATAGAACGCAAATACAGTTATTTTCACGCCAGACCAGTATTGAAGACGTTGTTTTTACGTATAATATTTTTTGGGGAAAAAAACCTTTCATATATATCTAAACCACGCTCGTCATCAAATAATATATGCTGAAGTGTTTCACAAATAAAAACAGCTCTTGTTTTGAGTTCCGTTAAAATTTTAACAAACTACATTATTTTATTAAACACTGATACAGTAAGATTTTAGTCACAAAACAGTCACATTACCATACAAATTTAAACCTAAAACCACAGGGTAAAATGTAAAATAACTTAAGTAGCGTTTTATTCTTTGTTCGAGGAAAAAACAAACAAGATAATAATATGTTTTTACTTAAATTATATTCTAATTAAAGTAAAAAGTCGTGAAGTTTTTCAACAAAACTGTTTAGAATTATTTAGTAAGGTGATAATGAAATATTTATACTAAAGTATTAGTTGAGTAGATTATATAGCATTTAAAACAAAACTAAATTGAAGAAAACTACTATGAACAAACCCCAATCCAAATGTGATTTATTATCTGACGTAAAGTGCTACAAATGGTGTCTTCCAGGTTTTCCTCATTCTCAACGTATTTCCAAGAAAATCTTATAGAATATACAAAAATAACTTTAAAATAAAGATTATCCTCTTCAATGCCCATACTTTAAGCTAAAGAGTCATTTTAAAGGATCTCTTTAAAACACATTTCTACAGTACAAGGCGGTCACATACTATTTTTAAAAAGTAACAAAAACAACACAACAGTTTGTTTAGTCTTTAGTGCTGGTGACACAAATTCAGTGCTCAGTATCCAACGAAAGCCGGATATTGATAAAACCTCTCCTTTGATAATTTGTTTAAAAGAGCTCCTAAAGAAGCTCTTTTAAACAAATAACCACAGGATAGGTTTTCAATAGCACAAAGTGGTCACAGTTTTAAGTTTAACTGAATTTAAAAAAAACCCCACTTCAGTGTTAAAGGTCCCCAGCAACGCAATCTTAACTTTTTACTTGGATATTCTACAAAGACATGTCACAGAGGTTTTTAGTACTTCATGTGTTGATGAAAAAAGTTGTCAGTCACTTACAGCGACGAATAACTTACTGCAATAGAACAATGACCATATCGCTTGACTGGTTGTGATAAATATGTCCTTTCATAATTGTTAAAAGGACCGTAAAGTAAAGAAAAAACTTTTTAAATATCTTGGACTTTTTATTCGTTAAAAACGCTCAGAGGTCATGTGTATTTGTGTCATGGCTTGGTTCGTGTTTATTAACAATAGTTCTAATTATGTGTCACCAAATCTAAAAATACCCGCCCATATAATGATAATTCGGCTAAAACGCCAATATTAGTTGTAGTGATCAGAGATCAAAGCTAATTGTGAGAATAGTCGCTTTAAATACTACTTTGGGGAAATATTCACTACCAACGTGTTAATATTTACATTATGAATTACATTCATTATATTTTAAGGTACAATTTTAAATTGATGGACATTGGAACAATATAAAGGCCGAGTTTCACAGAATTTAAACATTGGGACTATTTTAGATGCAAACTTTTCAAACCAATTTATTACATCCAAAACAATGGTTTTGACAGAATATCTTTTACTTTCTAAGCGCCGGGGGTAATATCATAAATTAAATAGGCTGTTTTGTCAATATCTTTGACCCGTGTTCAACATAATGCTGTTGAAAAAGCTACTCAATTGTCACCCTAAGATGCCAAATTGATTTCTGTAAGACTTAAAATTGCGACTACCTTGTGCTGTTGAAAACCCATACCTGCGATAATTTGTTTAAAAGAGTTCCTACAGGAGCTCTTGTAAACAAATTACCGCAGGTATAGGTTTGCAGGAGCCCTTTTAAACAAATTATCGCAGGTATAGGTTTTCAACAACTTATTTTGGTTAGAATCTAGACAATGCAACACTTTGAGTTGTGCTGTTGAAAACCCATACCTGCGATAATTCGTTTAAAACAGCTCCTACAGGAGCTCTTTTAAACAAATTATCACAGGTATTGGTTTCAGGAGCTCTTTTAAACAAATTATCGCAGGTTTTGGTTTTAACGGCTTATTTTGGAAGAATCTAGACAATGCTTTTGACTTATGTTTGATAGTACAAAGTGGCAATAGTTTTACTTTCTACTAATATCAAACTCAGCGCTGTGACGGTTACATGTTATTTTATTAATAATAATTTCTGTTTTAATATAATATGCAAAAACTGTGGTATTAAAGGATTTTTAACTTAATAAAAAAACTTAATTTTTTTTTATTCAAAGCAAATTGGTGCTGTCAAAGACAATTTGGTTCTGAAATAGTACATCATAATACAATACTATTTTATTCTTGTGATTGGTTTTAACGAAAATCAAATAAAAAACCATTCTCTGTTGCCTGAACATACATTTGTGTTACCTGCACTCAGTCAATGGATTCGGTTTACAAATGTCAAAATCGTTGTAAACTGTGCACTTTCGAAAGA
>JAULCD010058937.1:0-12078 GCA_032361085.1 Calliostoma canaliculatum | reverse complement strand
CGGGAGCTCGGCATCACTCTCAGCAGTGGAGAACAGTTCCACATGGCTGTGAGGATAGGGTGCAATGCTAGCATCACTCTTGGTTCGTCAGTACCAGCCGAGACTTGCAGGTTTCACAGAGTCACACAAGGTGTTCCCCCTGCTGTAAAAATCAGACCGCCGCGATATAACTGAAAAATTGTTGAAAACGGCGTTAAACCCTCACTCACTCACTCACTATCATAGGCTTACGACTGTCGTAGCGTAGAAATCGATTTGAAACCGGTGCCGAATGGCACCGGTTCCAAAGCGATGTTTGCGCTATGACAGTCGTAAGCCAGTGATATATTTTAGCACTCACGATCAACTTAGCCCACGTCGCTTTGAGGAACAGGGCTCTGCACTGTTAAAGTCCTTCTTTATTTGGTTTTAACTGTTACTTGCATTGGAATAAAAGATTTACAAATGCCTGAATAGTTGTAAACTGTGCATTTTTTAAAAGAACAAAATTCAAGTAGAAGCTATTGGTCTAGTGGGGATCTGATGTTTTGTAAAAACATCTTTTGTCACAGGAGTAATACCGTGATTCTGTCCAAACGTTTCTTTAGCAACGACACAGTTTACAACAATTTTGAAACAACTACATTGACGTTGATGAAACTGTATGCATTTACGCAGTTACTATATGTTATATTTATGATTACACTATTTGACAAAGTGAATATTCTATCACTTTGCGTGGTTGAGTCACAGGCGGGATTCAAACCCACACCCTCAGAGTCAGGCATCTAAATAGTCGCTAGCACTGAGCATCCCAACGCCTTAACCATTCGGCCACGGGGACTATGCGACTTTTTCAGATCGTGTCATCCTAAATATAACATACAGTTACATTGACGTTAGTGGAAAATTGACACACTAACGATGACCCAAGACTCACACCTAATAGTAAAGTTCAACTCCCACACACTCTTTGATCGTCATTCTCCGGGAAGTCATATCGTGTGTAATAAAAGACATCAATGTCAGAGAATGATCGGCTTGGTATTTACCCAGACAGATGCCGTTGGAGTTTAATGTAACCGGCGTGCAGGGACCAATGACAGTCTGTGGCGTCATCACGCTCGAGCTGGTGTGACAATGTAAGCGTGTCCTGCTCTACTAGTTGTACACAACTTACAAATAACTAAGGCTAACAAATAGGAGATGCGAAAACTTTACAAAAAGACCGTAGTAGCAAATTATATTATGTTGAGATGTCAGTTTTTGTGATCGCTCTGTAATAATACAATAAACATTTCTCAATGACATTTTTTGGATTACGAAAATATTATTATTAAGTTTGGCTGTACGTAAGACAAATTTCCTGAGAATTTGGCGTTTGGTAAAATTTCTTAAATATCTCTAATTATGTGTGTTGAAATACCGTTAGGTGTTGTGAGTTGGTCAAAATGAATAGGAAGTTATAAAACCTTCAGTTAGGTCGTCTTGTTTCTCAAACAGCTTGGAACATTTCAAATTAAACAAGAAGACAAAGTCATCAATATCCCCCGCAATGGTAAAATATAAATGAAAAATTTTGTGAAATAATATTTAACGGTTTTTGAGTTCTGCTTCAAAAACGAAATGAAACCCCTTTTTGAGACAAAGTCCTAACTGTTTCAATGGAAACTGAAAAAAATAAAAATCACAAAATTTCCAAAATAGCAAGAGGCACCGCTTCAGCACCTAATTGTTCTACCTGCAAAGTTTCGTTGAAACATATCGAATGGTTTTCCAGTTCTGCTCCGGAAAGATAATGCACCTATTTTTGAGACAAATTCCAAACTGTTTCTATAGAAACTGAAAAAAAATATTAAAAAAAGTTCACAAAAATAGCGAAAGCAACAGCTTTAGCACCTGATTGATCGACCTGCAAAATTTCATTGAAATCGTTTGAACCGTTTTAAAGTTCTGTTCGGAATAAACATGCACGGACGCACGGACGCACAGATGGAGTTTATTCTAATAGCCCCCGCAAAACGCGTTGCTGATGATAAAAACAGTTGTTGGAGATATTTTAATCAAATTGTTAAAGGAAAGTTTTCCAATAGATTAGTGTGACTGTGATTTATTGCTTAGTTTTCAGCCTGTTTAGTTTAGAACTGTAAAAGGAGAAGTGTTACATTTATCATTGGAAGGGTTAAAAGTAGCGTTTAATACACAGGGACCCGTTCTTCAAAGCAATATTAGGCTTAGTTTATGATGAGTTTTAGAATATAACATTGATTTACGACTGTTTTAACGCAGAGATCGCGTTGGAAATGGTGTCATTCGACATAGGTTTTAAATAGATATCTTCGTCACGACAGTCGTAAGCATATAATAAGAAATTACTCCACAGGGCATTATATATACACAACACACTTGCCATCATCTTAGCACTACGATCGCCAAGAGAATAGAGCTCAGCGTGCCTTCCTCGTAAATACAACAACTCGATTTATAAATTTTCTTCAGTGAAGAACATCCTGGGTTCCGTTTTGTTTGCATTTGTACACCAAATCCATTAACTTAGTGATATTGTTTACAACGTCGTAACTTTATGATCTTTTCGTAAAACGGTACCCTGAGCTCAATGGTTTTACGTAAGAAGTCATAGTCACTTCAACGATATCACACACGAGCCCTGTGGCCTAGATTTGGAAATGAATTACACCGGACATTGGAGGGGCACTCTGTGAACAGCAATAGCAAGATCTAGGTTAAGCCAGGGAATTTGTCACATACCAAACAGCTCTGTGGCCTGAGCTGATAACACTATCACAGCTTAAAGGCACCGTCCTGTATTCTTATGGTGGGTTGGCGTATCTGGGATACGATTTGATAAGTTAGAAAGTCAGCTATCTACTGATTCACATCACCATCCACCAGGGTGCAATTTCACAGATGCTTTACAACGTTTTGACCGTATGTACTGAGCCAATGAATTCAGTTTTAAAATGTTAAAAACCACGTAAAATGTGTACTTTATTTAGAAAGCGCATTAGTGTACACGGTTTCCAAATATTTCTACATGCATAAACCCATTTATCAAGAAATGACTTATGTGATTTTTGTGTTGTGTGTTAGGTTATTGTGAAAAGGAGTCTTAAACATGAGGAGGCGTGCGTGAAGCATGGACTAAAACAGTACTCTCGCATTTGTACATGTTTTTCAATAACTAAGACGTGTTGTGTTTTCTGTTGCTGTCACAAAACATACTAAGCTTGTAATTATAATGGTATTAAATTAGCCACATTTCTCAAAAGCGATTTATGCTAGGTTGATAATTAGTGTTGAAATGTAATATTAGTAATACTCTTACAACTGTCGTAGCGCAGAAATCGCCAAATAGTGCCAAATGATTCCAGTGCTACGACAGCCGTAGGCCTGTGAATAGAAACAACTTTGCAGGGGATTGTTTCAAAAATCGCTTACGATCACATAAATAACAAGATCGTTTTACGACACAAAGTTCTGAACAATGTATGTGCTGTTCCAGGGGCCCGTTTTACAAAGATGACATAACTTTACAACGTCCTAAACCATATCACTGGGTGGTTGCACCTGTTACGAGTACAATACAAAATATCAAATCCAGAGAATAATCAAAATCGTTATCTATGAAGACAGATTCCATTGGACATTTTGGCAATATAAATATAGAAGCTGTGTGCATGAAACACTGCAATTCAGTGATGGGGTGTGTGTTCGTGAAGAGTGAGCAAGCCCTGCCCTACTAGTAGCACCCATCACACACATAGCCTCTATCAAAAGTCTAACATAGTGTTAGAAACCATAAGCTACATTTTATACTTTCTTCAGCCCTTAGGAGTTCAGGCTCAACTTTCTTCAATTGTATTGTATGTATTGTATTGTAGACAATTTTAATCTATATAAACTGTTGAAAAAACTCTTTTAAACACATAGTCACAGGATAAATTTCAAGGAAAACATGGCAGTTTTAAAAGTTTTAAAATCTCAGTAGATTGATTTGGCACTAAAATATGTATGAAAAAACGGCTGCAATGTTAATGCTGTGAAAATACAATATAATCCGCCTAATTTAAAGTAAAATAATCACAAACTATTTTAACAAACGCTTGTTCAAGTTGCTTTACTACATACTTACGTCCAAAATATTTATAAAACAAATTGAAACGCAAAATTCAAGCCAGTGAACAAGTATTTTACAATACAAAAGGCCAATTATTTTTATAGGCGTCATCCAATACCCATTGATGCCAACAAATCAGGAATTAAGTTCAGTAAGACCAAACATCGTGCCATTGGGTAGTTTAAACTGATACTTTTAACAAATAGCTCCAAAGATATTTTGTTAACTGTTTATTTTAGTCAGACATTCAGCACTGAAATAGATGCATAAGGACACTTACGCTCTTGCAATGGAATAATTATTTCTTAGCACGCTACACATAGGTGAAGAGGATTTGTTTTTCTTCATGCTTCTCCTTTTTAGGATTCATTGCACAAAAAAAACTGTTTCTTGTTCATTAAGGCTTCCTATAACTGAAACAGAATATATTGATATCGTTTGATTCTAGAACGTGATATGAAGATCAATCAATATGACAGACGAAGTAAACTGATTAATAAAAGATAGCTCAGAATAAGGTCTATTTTGCATGGAATAAATGGATCGAATATACTCTGCATGGCGCAGTGTGTACTCCACAAAAAATACAAGTGTTGCATGGTCAGCGAAAGGACGCAATATGCCCATGATATCCATATCATCCTTAGTTAGGTAGAACTATCATAATTACTGATCCGGCAGCTGCATCACGCCTATTTGCTGTAACAGACATAATGGAGACCGAAAACAATATGTGTGCGTCTCGGAGTGGACATATCTTGTTACCCTTATGGCCTTAACTAAATGTTTGCATGACAAACCTGGTCTGGACGAGACTGAGAGACTAGGGATTATCAAGGGAACCATTGATTTGACGCTAGGTGCTTGTTGCAAGCATCAGTATAAATCGTTCATCATTTATTTGCCAAGCTTTCATTAGTTTTATACAATCTTAAAGACTGATCACTGAGCAAAAGCTTTGTCTTGTGTGAAATGTTTTTTTAAATGTGTTTATATGTATACATGTCGCTTATTGTAATTAGAAAGTTAAGTTAGATTTCATTTCTATTTAAGACATACACAGTTTAATAGGCTGTTGAAAATCTGTCTAGTAGTAATGTGTTTAAAAAAGTTATTTTAAGCACACTGTCAGATACTATTTTTGTAATTGTTTATTTTATTGTAAACGGAAATAAACTCACCTTCAACATTTTAAAAGGCGACTGACAATAATGTACTACAGAAATATATGACCACATATAATGTTTTTAACAGCACATGTATTTGTAGTTGAAGTTCTATTAAGTTACTTCGGCTAATGCGCCAAAGGTTGGTGGCTTTTATGTGTCCTTACAGACATATTACCATTACTGTTCAAGCCTAAGTTATTAAATTGACAGAGACAAAGTTTTACTCTAAGCATTAATAGCATACACTATTTCATCATTGACACAGAGTCAGTATCTATTTGCTTCACTGCTCAACAAAGCAAAACATATTTTGTTTTTTTCCTTGTCACCTTCGTGCCTCATTCACCACTTTTATAATCTGTAGAAAGTATTAACAAGACGACAGAGTCATCAATATCACCCACTTGGTAAAACATGAATACAAAGTTTTGAACGTGTTTTACGAGTTCTGCTTTCGAACCCAAAACAGTTTCTCAGGAAACTGAGAAAACTAAAAATCACAGAATTCCCAAAATAGCACCGCTTCAGCACCTAATAAATCTACCTGCAAAGTTTTGCTGAAATGTATTGAACGGTTTTCGAGTTCTGCGCCGGAAGCGAAATGAAACTGAGACTAAGCCCAAACTGCAACCATGGAAACTGAGCAAAATAGAAATCCCCAAATTCCAAAAATGGCAAAACACAACACTTCAGCACCGATTGATCTACATGCAAAGTTTCTATGAAACATATTTAACTTTTTTTAGTTCTGCCCCTGAAACAACAAAAAAACAACCCTTGTTGAGACAGTTTCCAAATTGTTTCAGTGGAAACTAAGAGAAATAAAAATCACAAAAATCCTCAAATAGTAAAAGGCACCTGATTTACCTGCAAAATTGTGTTAAAAAAAATATTGAACATTTATTTATTTCTGCTCCGGAAAAGGACAGCTTGCACGGACACACAGACTGAGTCCATTCTAATACTCTCCGTAAACGCGTTGCTGGAATAAGAAAGTTAAACATACGTGTTGTATGCAGGATGCAGTACAACACACATGTCGCATTAAGCCCAGCTAACCTGTCAAATAGTTTTGAGATTCAAACATCACAGAGTATACTGACACACACGATAAAGGGAAATACATTATGAACTGAGCAAACGTGTCAGCTGTCACTAGAACAAACTGTTAAGATATTATTCAGGTAGCTTTCATTGGCTTGATGAGATTTCCTTTTAAAATATCATCAAACCAATGGAAATCCGTTTAATATATTCTATACATTTTTAGCAGTTGGAACAAATAAATTTACTTGCATTTTAAATGCAAATGCATTTGACGAGATATGCTATTCATAAAGAGTAAATTAGACGATTACTTCTGTGTGTCTACTTTATGAATTGTAAAACTGTTTTGTGATTAAATCTAAACATGAGAATAAGTTTAACGTGAGTGGGTGCGTGATGTATTGTTTATTGCAGCTTGGGTAACGTTACAGCCATTAGTAGCGGAAAGGTGCTGTTATATAAATTTAAATAAGTTGATAATTAGGAAGTTACAGAGAGAATGAAAGCTACAAAAATAGTTTAATTTATAGCTTTTTTATTTATAGTTAAATTTGGACAAAATAAATACTATACAGACCTATGGAAATTGCATTAATAAGAGTATGTACAATTATTTTAAGAAAAGCTTCAAAATGTTAGGCTTTGCATTTGTCAATGTAAATTAAATGGTAAACTAAATATAACGGCTCTCATGTGCACACCTTAAGTACGAATGACAATATGTTCATATATATCAATACTATTGTGATGTTTAGTCTAACTTTAGAATTTGGGAGAAACAAACACCTTCATTGACGAGTGGCAAAATTTATTTGTGATTAACAGACATTTGTACTTGTCCTGGAAGAACTAGACAGTTGACATAAGACTCAAGCACAACTTTTATTTCATTTTGTGTTCAGTTACTTATCTTCGAGATGTTTTAAGTAAATCATACAAAATATTGAAGAAATATATTTTCATTGTGTTGAGCGGTCAGTTATTTAGTACAGCTATCTATACCGTTGTCAAGCTTAACAATGGTATAAGAACTGTTGCCCTCAACGCAAAAACATTACATGTCCATGCCAAAATAAAATTTCTTCAATACATTTTACTACCAATGAATTAAATATTGTGAAATACAATGCAGCCAAGTATATAGGAAGCAGTCAGAATATATTTTCACAAATTGTTTTGGTATTAAAAACACACATGCATACAAATCCACTCGTCTTCCTCTCTCAGGAGGACCCTTATCTACTTGGCTTTCGGCAATACATCTATGATGCCATGACTGTTCCTTCAGTTTAATGTAGCAAATAAACCCAGTTCCTTTTTATGATCACATTCCTGAGGCTAGTCAAAGTCGACGTCATGTATGATACCCAGGAGAAATATTGGTTTGTGGTCTATTTCTCAAATTGAATGTTCATGTTAAGGTGCAGATGCATTTCTACATGTCTCGTGAATGACCCAGTGTGTTCTTGTCTTGTCATATAAGCTGTTTGATGTTGAGAACATCTTTTATGTTCATGTTTCCAAAGAACTTCCTCTGAAGCTGTAAGCAATTTTATGTCATTTATACGAATAACGTATGGCTGATCCGTTTCAGTTGCACTTTGTGTAGTTTTCTGTGAAGTTGAATGTGACTTTGTGATTCATATTACTCTTCAGATGTCTTTGAAATTGTCCAGACTATTTTAATGGTGAAATAGACCACACAAATACAGTGATAGCCCGGATCAATATATTACGATATTTATATTAAAGTACAAAATTCAAATAATATACATTTTATAAAATTAAAAAGATAATCACTCACGGACAAGTTCCTAACAATCCAAAAAGTTTAGAGATGCAATTTAATTTTTTTATCTAGGACTGACTGTCTGTCACGTATGTAAAAAGGATTGTCATGCAACGCTAAATGTGTGACGCTTGTCATACACACAGCATCATTAAAATAGTCACACGCAATGATGAATATGTTTGAAAAATATTCATGAAAATATTATGTATCATTGTGGAAAACATTGTACAATATGATTCAGAACGTTCATGAAAGGCAACATGTGTGTACATTTTCAGAACGTTTTGGCGCATATGCTTGCTCTTACTTCATCTGAAAAAGAAACAAACATTTGCTCCGAAACAAAGTAAACGTATTACATTCAAAGGTGTTTATATCATACAAGTTGTGACTTATTTTTAAACATTTATAAATGTCTCTAAAAATTGGTCAATGGGAAATATACTAGCCATTATTAACTTTTAATGCTTCAGTGTATAGATACGATAAAACGCTCGGCAATGTCAGTTAAACTAAAATACAGTGTGCATTTATGAATTATGAAATCAAATGTTATCATAAACATACACACGAAGATTGTGTTTTAATCTTTCATAACGTTGACGTCACAACTATTAAATGTAAATAGTAATCCAATACTATTATGCTGTGAATATATACTTTTCTAGTGGTGATAACATCAAATAGTTGTATATATGTGGCATATATATTTAAAAAACGTTTGATTTTGATCAACATTTACAACAATGTATCTTCACCAAGTGAGACGTAATGCTACAGCAACAGTTTATTTTTTATTACTGTGCTGAGTAAGTGATGATTAATCGTTGACTTGCCTTTGACGTATGCAGACACCGGTGTTAGTTGCCTGGTCCCTGTCCCACGAGTGTATCATATTATCTGCGAGTTGATGTTGTACGATACAAATGTATTAACCTCGTAAGTTGCATTGAACGTTTCATTTCATTTGAGGTTTTACTGTTACATTTTTACGTATTTCGTTTGCGTATATACCACAAAACATTCGAAGTAAAACTTTATAGAATTCTCATTTTGGAATCATTTTATTGTATTTCCAGTTTAACCTTGAGGTAACAAGTTTGTAAAACATGGCCAATGATAAAGTGTTATCAAGATTTAGACAAGCACATGCTTTGGCAAACTGAATTTATTGATTTTGATTGAACGTCAAAAAGAAACCATTGCCTTTAGCAAGCGATTTTATGTTGTTTAATCAATGTCAATCCCAGCACAACAATATTACCAGCCATGATTTGTCAACACCTTTTAGCTCAGAGATCGCTATGGAACCGGTGCCATTCGGCACCGGTTCCAAATCGATTCCTGCGCTACGACAGTCGTAAGCTTATTGTAAGAAACAACTCCCAATGACATTGTTTTAAAAATCACTTACGATCGACATAGCTTAAAATCGCTTTGAGGAACGGGGGCCAGGCCTCACTTATTCACCTGAGGAAACCGATTTTCTGATTAGGCCTTACTAATTCACCTGCAACAACTGACGTGCTAACTGAGATACAATATATCAGTCAACTGATGTGCTAACTGAGTCAATACTTCACCTGAGTAAATCGACGTGCTAACTTAGATACACTATATCAGTCAACTAGCATCAATGCATCCTGTTAGTTGACTGTGCTGTCTGTCTGAATACAGGTTATGGATAAAAGTTCAAATATTCTCTAAATTTGCTGACATTTGCATGTGTTTATAACTTTTCCTCTTAACATAACCATTAACTAGAATACTCTAACTATCTTTACCAGCGTCACACATGGAACACGTCGATATTGATCACAATAATTTATACAGCCTGGTAACAAATTGATGATTCAAAGTTGTTTTAAATTTCCTACATTTCCAGAATGTAACGGTAATTGTCAAGATATATAGGAAACCGCACACTATCTTGTTTTATGTTTATATCCCTGTTGTCAGTGAAATGTTGCTAGTTGTTTGACATGTGTTGCCTTACCTGCAGTAACAGGCATAACCATAACCATTCATAAAAATGTGAATACGTGCTAAAATATCAAACCTTCTTTTCGTACATGTAAATTAAAATTCTACACCCTCTAATTTCAGCTCGGAGCTTTAATTAAGTGGTAATTTTCTATGTCAGCAGGCATATTTAACAACACTTTGAAGATTATTATCCTTGCGGTGGCACAGTATTTTAGTCCAACAAAACTGCATAATATTTGTCAGTAAATTAATAGGTACAGCATTTAATTGTCAAGTATAATATTCGTTAGATGACTGACTCTTTGGCAGAGCACGTTTTATTCAATTGCGGGATCAAATAAAACGTACGGGGAGGGTGGGGAGGGGGATAGGAGACAACGTATACAAACAAAGACCTATCTTCTCTATATTTTCAAATTGGTTATTTGTTCAACAAGTAGTCAGTTTATGTTCATAGTAAGAGTGTGAGTTATTGTTTACGGCGCTTTACAATTTTTAACACAGGAAACAAATGTGAACAAATTAGTCAGCGGATTTCCATTGGTTGGATGATAAATATCGCTAAACCAATGGAAATCTACTGAATATGTTTGTTTTTTTAATTTGTTCTTGTGTAAAAGCCTGAAGGTAAAACCATGACTCGGAAAACAGTAATATTTGGTTGTTTCAAACTCTGAAAATGCCGATCCTTGGCTTCAGCATTAAAATAGTTGTTACAATGCAGCTAAGACGCTAAAGCTTTAGATGTGATGACAGTTGCAGCTGTCACCATAATAGTATCTGTCTAGCCATCAGTATGTATTGTTTTGTGGTTATTTTATGTTTACAAATTTAAGGTTTCTGTGTAATAGTGTTTGATATGGAGTGTAGCTGAATTTAAGTCGATTTCATCGGATTACGTATTTAGAGCGATGATACAAAAGGTCAGTTAAGTGTGACAGATAAAGGTGTTGTATGTTCCGTTTGTTAACTAAACAAACTAACAGTTGCATTGTTAGATTAGTTCAACTAAAAATTGCACAACTTCCAGCAATTATTGAAAATGAACATTGTTGCAGGATGATACTATTCAAGCATAATGTGTCTGTAGGCTTTGTATTTATACATTATATTGCTATTTCATATACAACTGCCTATTTCTAAAACATAATATAACAGTTCATTGGATGACATGCAATGCTAATATGAAAAGTTGGTGACATGAAAAATAATATCACTGAAGAAATATCTACTATGCACGCAAATTACGTACCAATCCAAATATAGTGCGCAGTTTGTCTTGATCAAACTGAAAGAAGAAAAAATAAATAATAAAATAAAACAAAAACATTTTGCAGCAAAATTAGAGAGGTTGTGTTAGTCAATTGCACAAATCAACCCAAATATAGAACACGTTGATGAACCATTCGATCAATTTAATGTCTCATGTTGACAAATGCTGTAAAATGTTTATGACATAATAATATACCTATTGGTGCCAAACAAAATTTAATTAGTCAAACATTTCTTAATAGACAAAAAAGGGTAAGTTATTAATTAAGGTGTGTTCAAAATTTAGTAGAACACTATTGGACAAGTTTAGTTATGCTGTGGAAAAAAATGCTAGTCTAGATTGGAGTGTTTTGACATAAACAAATCATTAATATATTAGTAACTAGCGAAATGCTCCAACTGCATTTGATACCTGATTTAGGTGTGTACAAAATGAGAAGAAAAATCTATTTTGTCGGGAATCCAAGTTGACACTTTGATTTAAACATATTTTTATTCAAAAAGAATCTGGATTGGTAAACAAGCCATTGGCTTATATAATACCGTTCCAGTACAAAGTAATGGTAGCAATCAAATTTATGCATGATAGTAAACAATATATCAATATATAAAATAAAATAAGAGACAAGTGGTCAACAGGTTCGTGTGACGAGTTATTGTTTAATTGTAATTTTTGTGTTAAATGTTACATTAAT
>JAULCD010058826.1:0-12079 GCA_032361085.1 Calliostoma canaliculatum | reverse complement strand
TATTAAGTATCATAAAAAATGCTAGGTCCACAACGTCACAAATGTCCTGCGCCAACCATCCACAATTCAAAGTTTACACTTACCATCTGATAAACTTGCTGTCGACATTGATTTTATCAGCCTTTTGAAAGATGATTTTTGAGGAGGAAAATGGTTGCAAATGGCAGACCTGCACGTGTCATATCAAAACATCAGAGCATCACGAGTTAATACAAATAGAGTTTCATAAACCAAAACGCTGCAACGATTCTGATCTTGTGAGTGCAAAACATTCCAGTGATGCTGCAATGGATGCAATATCAGAAGAGCAGCAGCTGGGCGAGACAGTTGACAGTATGAAAACTACATATGATGCTGCTCGTATTCTTCGACAAGCAATTGGCAAAGTGGACAAAAAGACATTCACTAGGTCGCTAACTGATGCTCACATACCCAACAAACTCTATATCGGTGAATAGGGCAAGGACCAAATGTTACCTTTGCATCTGAGGGCAAAACATCTACAGTAATCAGACATGCCACGACTCTTGCCCAGACGGCTATGGCTCTCTGCCCTTTTGATCAGAAGTCTGTATTAAAATCTGATTTAGTCAGGTACCATAGTGAAGTGCGACAACAATTAGCAGTTGGCATAAATTTTTGCCAAGCAATACGTAGTAAGAAGGTCATTAACATAATGCATATATTTGTTGTCGCAGTTGACTATGACAGATTACTTCGACTGGAAACCCAGATTGCAAATACTGCTCTAGCCAAAATGGAACAGGCAGAAAATTATGTACCAGCCAATGCTCTTCATGGTAGACACATATTCTTTGCTGTGGATAATGTTGATTTTGCAGAAGATACGTTTGATGGATAGCACACCTTACACGGTACTGTTATGACAATATATTAACAATGTCAGCCTAATGGTGATCTGCAAAGATTAGGGTTACATGGTACAGCAAGTGCTCGTTTATTCAACATCTACCAGACACTATCACGAGACTACTTCAATGTCATATGCCGAAATACCAAGGCCAACAAGACCTGTTCAGGCCACATTTACTCTGATGTCAGAGAGACGCCAAATGAGTGATTACAAAAGTGACATAACTGACCCTGACAAGGTTTTAAATGTCCAAATAATGATAATTAAATCGACCCAGAGTCTCAGGAAATGGGTGAGCTGCAACTAGACTCAGAGACTAAGAGGCACATGCACCAAACCCCAGAGGTAATTTTTGTATTCCAACATGGTCAGCCTTCAGTCAGTACACCTCCATTGAGTACACCGACACATGCATAGCAGACAATTTTAAATGTGTTACAAAAAATCCAAGGCATCTGAACCAAAATTGTCGGTGAAGACCATAAAATTGTAGTCACTCTTGACATAAGACTTTACAAACCAGCAAAGCAGATACAGATGTCTCGAAATGACTGTAATCACCCCATTCGCGGACCTGGAGAACACCATACAGCTATGGCTCAGCTGCGAACTATTGGATCTTTTACAAAAACATGTCTTAGATTGGGGCAGACTTACATGGGCCAATAATAGTGTCTTAATGATGTTTTGTTGAACGATGTGATCTGGCATTATCGTCCATTAAGACTGGACGTGTAGCAAAAACATGATTATCAAAATGGGGCACACCAGAACCGCCCAGGATTATGTTCTGGTGCTTCTGTCCATCCAGTGTTCCAAAACATCAGCATGAATGTTCCTCTAATCATATGCTATGCCTCTTTTGTATTTGAAAAGAACAATGCTTAAAACGATTTTGTGCATTTTTAAAACAAACCTAGTGCCCATGTGAAGATTGAACGATAAAAATAATAGTGAATATTATATGTTATACTAACTGTCGCTCTGTGGTCTCTGTGGTTTTCCGTCCACCTCCACTTCTCCAATGGAAAGTTGGTTATTGAAATCCCGCCATATCTGAACAAACCTAGCAGGTCCAGGAGCTGAACAGTTGAAGGAGAGGGTGTGGGAGTCTAAGTACTGGTCAGGCCACTGTCCACATTGCACGAAATCATCCTTGGAGGAGCTGATGTTACTGACAGATACACCAATGAGCGCACGGGATATTAAGTGACCTGTAAACATATAAGTAGTAATGATAGACACAAAAGCGTCAGCTGTTAAATCAAAACCCATAAAAAATTTGTGTTTAATGGACATACAGGATTGTGTACACTGGCCCCCAAAAAGAAACGCATAGCTGAATTCTGATTTTCAAAGTAGACTGTTTAAAAAAATATGGCATGGAATGACTGTCAATATTAATATTAAGTGTGACTATAGCTCATACAATTATTCAACACACGCAAACACAAACTTTGGTGATTATTTGCCAAAACACAGCACCTTGAATAAAGCCCCGTACAATCTGCATGTAAAAAAATCTTAAAGCATGCTGCACGTGCAAATACGTGTTCTGAATCTTGATACTGATGGGTATAAAAAGCTAAAAGTCCTGTTGCGATTTATTCTCCGCATTTCTGTATATGCGACCCTGAGTATGCCACAACGAAACGAAGAAAACAGAAACAGAGCCATTTGACACTTGGAAGCTGGAGAAAGCCAGTCATCAGTTGCCAGACATCTAAACGTTAGGCAGAGTACGATTTTCTGTTTCTGCAAGCGCTACACGCAGCAAAACTCGACCAGAGATCGTCCTAGGAGTGGGAGACCAGAGTGACAACTCCAGCTCAAGACCGCTTAATCCGGGTGTTTCATCTGCGAAATCGGACCGTCACTGCAGCGTACACCGCCGACAATGTTCCTAGGCTGTGAAAAGTCTCTGCAAAAACCATCAAAAATTGCATAAGAGGGCATGGAATCCGACCGATGCTACCAAATACAGGACCTGTTCTGCGACCGCAGACACGTTAACAGCTAGTTTATGCGTTGCAAGATGAGTAAAGAAGAATCCGACAACGGTGGATCCGACGTCTTATACAGTCTATGCTCAAACGATGCAGAGCAGTGTTTAATGCTCGTAGTGGTCACATCAGGTACTGACTTTGTTACCCTGCCATCAAAACCAGGACTCTCAATACCACTTTGAATGACTCTATACTTTTGGATACTCATGTCCCAATACCTGTGTGAACTGGTAGTGCTCTATTATCATTACTTTTTGTGTAATTTAAGTTAATAAAGCATTTCTAATAACACTGAATTTTCACCTATGCGTTTCTTTTTTAAGCAAGTGTATTTACAGTCAGCCCCCGGAAACCTGACACGCTTAAGGCTCTCTCAAAATGTAAACAACCTTTGACAAAACTAACACGACCTTCCAGCCATTTCCACTGCCGTGTTTAGCAGCACATAGATGATGTGTACCAACCTGTGTTTTTAATGCCTTCCCAAAAACTGACGAATCACAGAAAGTGTATAGTTGTGATTAAAACAAACAAATGGTCTGCAAAGTAGTAACAGTCTCTAATGTTGTGTCAAGTTCTAAAATAACAATTGTCAGGATATGCAAAATGTTTTAATATACTTGGTCGTACATTTAAACAAATTTCGAAATTTGACCAAGAACCTGTTCTTCAAATCTATTTTGAGCAAAGTAGCGCAGATATTGATTTGGAATCGGTACCGAAATCCACGCTTCTAAAACCCATGCTTCCTGGTTGTTGCAAGACGATATATGCCAGGTTCGCCTATTTGTCGTTTTAGACATGATTAATAAGAGCAATATTAAGGATTTCGTATTGTCACCCTTAAATATGTCGGATCACTGGGGGTGTCGGATTAAAGAATTCCAGCCAAGTGACTTGAGATTTACCTCAGTACCTATCTTTGTTTTGATACTTTAATCCTTCAGTATGTTATGTGTTGATACGTGCAGTTGTGAAACTAAAGATCATATTAAAACTGTTTCACATTATAAACCGATCATTTGCTTATCTATTGAAAAAAAAATCCGTCTTTGTTAAAATGTCTTGTTTAAATTATCGAACAGATCAAATTTGGTATATGAAATATATCTCGATTGTATAAAACTTATGTTGAGATAGAGGAAAGAAAAGTGTTTTACTGAGTGTATAGACAGGCTGCGTTTAGCTGCAGATTTCCGAGTTGGACTAACGAGGTAACTGACTTTTTGCATTAGATAATTATGTTGTTGTCAAATCCCTGATCAAATCCTTTATCTAGAGACTGGGTGCATTTTTGTGTTAGGGTCGGATGACGTGAGTATCAGATTTACAAGGTAATAGACTGTGTATTTGGTTTTATTGCCAAATAGACGTGTCAGAGCTGAACAGCGATGGTGTCGTATTAACAATGGCAAACAGCAATTTTAAGGATAGTTCCTAACATTTAGTGCAGAATAACGAAGGTTTTGGATTAACAGGTGTCAGATTAACATTGGCTTACACTGGAAAAATATCTAAAAACTATTTAGTAGATTACTATGGGTTTGATGAGATTTCCTATCGAAATATCATTAACCCTATGGAAATCCACTGAATAATTTATATACATTTGTTTCCAGTGTAACGGTATGACATGAGGTCCTTAGCCATAAGTGTGGTTTAAAATGCTAACATGGTTACTAACTGTGATCTTTCCGGTAAAAACATATACACTTATTTGCTTTGGGCAGAGCACATTTTACAGCATTGACAACATTTTTACTATGAATAACATTTATGCCAGGATACTAACCTGAAACGTTGATCAATATTGTTATTTATCTGGGCCCCGTTCCTCAAAACGATGTTAGGCTAAGTTGATACTAAGTGCTAAAATATCACATTAGCTTACAACTGTGGTAGTGCTGAGATTGCTTTAAAACCGGCAGCATTTAGCACCAGTTCCAAATCGATGTTTGCGCTACAACAGTCGTAAGCCTATGATAAGAAACAAATCCACATTGTTTCAAATATCACTCACGATCAACTTAGCCAGAGATTGTTTTGAAAAATAACTAAATAAAGAAGTACATTAAAGGCCTGGAAAATATTAGTAAGGTGTGTTATAAGGGCCTTAATTTACATCACAATAATAAGTTATTTAGTTAGAAGTTAAATATATTGTTAGTGGTGGTAATAGATTTGTTTGTTTGTACGTATGTACGTGCGAAGGCCCAATGGGTGATACTTGTTAAGGTCAATTTGCAATTCACGACGATTTGACTTTCAAGGTCATCTAAGTTCTAGGCGATGTCACAGAGCCCCTAAACTTACTAAAAATGTATTTTTAGAGTAAAAACGAGGTTTTTACAAGTCTAAATTCAGACATACAAATGCTATATGTCTACACAAAGCTGTCTAGCGTAAGTTAATTCGGAAAATGAGAACTCAAACAACAACCAACCGGTGGTGATATCAGCAAATATATCCTTCTCCTATTTACATTTATTTCTTTAAGCAAAGTGACAAAGATGTATAATATACGCCAACAGGTCGCAGTCGATAATAGTGGTCGAGTGGGCGAAATGTACGTCTTATTGTAGGCTTACTAGTCATTCTTTTTACTCTTAAAAATACATATGTTTTAGCCTACATTCGGCCATACAATGTTTTTATCCGTCAGAAATAGGACAGTGGGAACAAGACCTGCAAGGTAATTTGCCACCACACAATCACCTAGCGAACCAACCAACTCGTGATGAAGTGTAGCGTGGGTGTACCACAGGACCGGGATTGTTTACCCTATCTTGTGCACAACACAAACACTACTCGATCACGACTAATTGTCAATACAAATATCGACCACAGTCTTCTAATGCAACGTGGGGCAGGTAAAGTAAAGAGGAGAGGACAAACATACAAACATGAAAGGCGTGAATCGACAGAAACTAATACGCATATTGTATGTGCAGTAAACAAAGGTGAATACGGTCAAGAACCAATATTGCGTGACCAAATCTTTTCAGAAACGCATAGGCATCCATATTCTTCAAAGGTATTGCAAGTGCGTCATGTTTCCAGGTACGCAGGTTTGTTACTAGCAATACAAACTGACGAAATCTGGGGTTGTGCCTGGTCGCAAACAGGTCGACTTGTGGAAGCCAAAACCAGTTCATTATCAGATTAAACACATTTGGGTGAAGCTTCCACTCCATCGGGGACAGTCGGGAATGGACGGGATAGGACGTCGGCGATCCCATTTTTGCTCCTGGAATGTACCTCGCCCTAACATCCATCTGAAATTCTTCTACGAGGTCGTAGAACTGGAATGTCAGGGCAGGGAGTATTGCCGACCTCATTGAAACAAACTTGTTGATGTAGTAGACTACGGTTGAATTGTCCGTCTGTATCATCAACCTTGCCCTCTGAAATGGAGTCCTCCAGTGTCTGAAAGTGTACTTCCTAGCACTCAACGAAGTGTCTACACAAAGTTGCCACATTATACATAACACATGACATGGCGTTTGTCTCATGAGGTATATTTTTTCGCTGTATTTTGCCGTCACTGCCCAAAAATATGTTGAACATTTGGATGTCTGATGTGGTGTTTGGAGTATTCACCACTGCACAGTGCTTTGGTGGATTCTGTGTAGCCGTGATAATAAGTTGTCATTCCCCTTCATCATCAACATGGCCTGTGGTAGTATGGAGTGAAGAGATAAATTGACAGACTCCATATAATTATCATTCACTTTATACATATCTGTGGCCGGAAAGTAGAGAGATATGACCAGGTTGTTTTGCATGGGTGCTGTGTAGGGCGTGCAATAAACTGGGAAAGGGCAAAAGGGCGCAGTGTTGATATGGCAGACATCATAAAGAGTTTAGAAGCAGAGTTCATTTTCCTTTATCAAAAGACTTATCTATACTGGCGGTCAATTCGTTTTAGATATCCGACGGTGGGAAGCAAAGAGATGTGGGAAAATTCTCAGCCTGAAATCTCCATTCGTCGGCTTGTCAGCATGAAACGTAATAGTTGGACATTCACGCATAGATTTATACATCAAATTGAGGTCTGGGTCGACTTTCTTCTAGACTGTCGTTTTCTATTTCCATGGTGAATACTGAATCTGCTAAAACCACTTGCCACTGTCTCAATATATCCGGAGATAATCCTGCTAATGCTGGGGTGGTCGAAGGTCGACTGGTCGGTGGTTCGGCAGGTAAACTGGTCGGTTGGTCAGCTGGTCGGAAGGTTGACTGGTCGGTAGGTCGAGTGGTTGGTTGACTGGTCAGCTAGTCATTTGGTCAGTAGGACGACTTGTCAGCTGGTTAACTTTACGTTGGTCAGTAGGTCCATTGGTCGGTTGATCAGGGTAACTGCTAGGAGAAGTAATCATAGCAGCAGGACAACGGGAAGACCAACTCTTGTCTCTGTACGACTATATCCACGCAAGTAGGAACAATATCTATAATAGTCATCCGCATCATTGTAGTGTCTTCTCCTGGGGTAGTAGTCATCCTCTCACTTTTCCGGACTTTTTCGACCTACGCAGAAGAAACGTCAAAGCACTCCTGCTGCCTTACTTTAAAAGTATCAGTGGTACACTCATCGGTATCACTATCAACAGAGGCAATGTGGTCAGCTTCATCCTCCTCTGATTAGTTAAAGTTCAGCACTAACTAAGATTCAGGAAATAGCAAATTTTCCCCTGTGGAATTGCTTTATTATACTGAATTAAACAGTAAGTTCTACAGACTGTCCAGAAACCGGTTCAACAGACTCAGCTTTCTTCACAGACCTGTACCTGATATCAAAGTCCCGTTTAACCAGTTGACGCCGATATGAAGAAAGATGAGCATGTTAAACAGTGTGTCTTCACAGTATGCGTGGGGATATTTTTCTTAATTGGACAAGAAGGACATACTGTTTGAGGATCATACTTAAATATATTCCTTTCACAGACGGGGCACGGTTACACAAAGACGTCATAAATTTATGACATCGTAAACCATGTCACTGGGTTAATGGATTTTGTTTACAAATGCAAACAAAAATTGTGCACTTAGTTTTCTTTGGAAAGTGCACAGTTTACAACGATGTTTTGCATTTGTAGTGAAACGGGGGACAGTGCAGTTTTCGGTATGGTGTAAGCAGATACACGTGTCAAACATAAGTATAAAAGTCAACTAACCACTGGTACAATGTTGAAAATACCCGAACAGAGTCACAAGTTTAGAACGAATATTAAGGTTGGTTCAAGACGTTTTAGGTATACACCTTAATATAGGTGGTCGAAAGAAAACTAACAAAAGTGTTCAACTTTAAAACTACGTCAACATCTTCTACACATTTTGTTATTTTGTTTTACAAAATCCATACACAACAATCACGCTTAACCTTTAAAGTGCTAAACAAATCATTTGTCACTTTTTGTGTCCAACTTCCAATGAAAAATATGATGGAGTTCTTTTTAACAAATCACCACAGACTTTTTTAACCACATAAGGTGGCCGCAATTTTAAGTGCAACTAAAAACCCTTAAGTGTTGTGTAAGTGTTTATTGATAAGTTTGAAACTGATAAAAAACATGTTTGTTAAATATTTTGTAAGTTACTACCGGGTATTGTAGGGCGCGTAAACGCCACTATGTTGTAACCTTCAAAGAAAACTGCTACGTTCAGTGAACTTACCAGCCACACGAGGTGATGTAACTGTAATGCTGGAGACAGCATATAATCCGAGAAGATCTCCCTGCCAGAAGGGTTGGTTTCTCATCTCGGTAGTTGTGTAAGTGTATTTGTCTCCATCGTTGGCATCACTTGAGGGCGAACCATAGTAGTCCCCGCTCTGCTCACTTGGTTTGTTCAGCAGAATGTTAACTCCTGAAAAATATAAAACATGCAGTACCACAAATTTGTAAATTTATGTCACAAACTAAACCGCCACAACACACCTCATGAACTAATCGAGACACCTTTATATTAACACGCAAATCAAGTTTGTTGGTTGAGTGGGTTTGGGTTGATAGATGGATGGATGAAGTATCAACTTATCTATCCATTCATCCATAAACATATTTATTTATTCATCCATTCATCTTCATATGTTGGAGAGTAGACTATATTTCATCCATAGTACAGTAGCATAATGTATGTTCATTTTGTGGAGACACTGATCTGTAACAGACACCAGGAAGACGGTTACGATGCAGAGTCTATGGTGGAGAGGCGTTGGTAGGTTGAAGCGACAAAAATTAGAAAGACAGTTGACAGAGTGTTAAACTTGAAAGATGTTTGGTTGCGAGCACTCATTCGTGTCCACACCTGACCATAACCTCGGCAAAAACATTTAAGAAACCACTTCAGCACGGCAATGTGACAGCCTAACAGGTACTGAGACAATCTAATTGTTTATGATCAGACTGTTCTTACCCATTTGTGTGAAGACGTTTTTTTGTGTCATCTATTGGTGTACGGCTTTTGTAGCCCAAAACTTGATTTTGAACCGGTGACAAATATTCAAAGCGATTTCTGTGCTATGACATTCGTAATCCGATTTTATAATTTAGCACTACAATCAACTTGGCTAAAGATCGCTTCAAGGAACAGCTTCAAGTTCGACATGATGTCGCAATGATCAGACTGTTCCTACTTATTTGTGGGAAAACGGTATTTTTACCATAAGGCCTACGTCCTATTTCACTTAACAATCTTAGTGTTAAGATGATTATAAGTGATTATTGAAACAATGTCCTGTGAATTTCTTTCTTATCATTTATAAGTTTACGGCTACTGTAGCGCAAACATTGATTTTAAACAGGTGACAAATAGCACCATATTCAAAGCGATATTTGTGCTATGACAGTCGTAAGCCGATTTTATGATTTAACACTTACAATCAACTTGTCCAAAGATCGCTTAAGAAATGGGTCCAAGTTCGATATGATGTCGCATACCATGAAGTGAATTTCGAATTTTAGAGTAGTAAAATGTAGTCAACGAGTGGACGACATTATGGCCTGAGCTATTTATTAGTTAGAAAATACTAAAGATGACGTAAGGGAAATTGGGATCTCTTAATCTGTGTTTTGTACTTCTTTTGTTTTTTTGTACTTCTTTACATTTTAACATAAGCACCTTCAAACCATATCCTGACACATTGAATGTATTCACCACATTCTAAACAAGTGTTCAACACTATCTATATCTATATAGGCCATGACTTTGATTCCATTGTTCTTCTTTAAGAGGATGGGTTGTTCAGCTTCAACGTAGTGGCAGTGACGTTTTGGCTCTCAAGGATGGCCCTCAAGCTGTGCTATCTTCACCTCTGTGACCAACTGTTTCCTTTTGACAAGGGCGATGAACTTAAAACTGTTGAGATAACAGGATGTCTGCTGTTTCAGGTTGTGATGCCAACCCTATAAATTGTTATTAGTCCATTGGGTAGAGTTGGTGTAGTGATTTTGAAACTGGATTCGCCATGGGCATTTTATTCACTGTGTCGTGACATAGTTAATGTACTAGGTTACCTGTTCACGACCAGGATTTCAGCATCTTTAAAATCAGCTACACTGACAAGAGTTAGAGCCTTGCATTTCTTCGCCAGCATCCTGAACTTGGTATCTTCTTTGTAGGTCGTAGCGAGTCCTAGAGACATCTTATTCCATCATGCCTGGGCAAACGAGAAAAGCATCTGCAGATCAGTACTGTGAAGAATAGTTTCATTGTTGTGTTGTCGACGGCAATCTAGAAGATACTGGGTTGCGTGTAGAAGCTATAGGCGGCTGCTACTTTCTTGATTTGGCGGAACATGGTATGTATGTGTCTTTTCAATAAGAATACAATATGTTAAAGATATCCTATCTCCTTGAACTTATGCATGTAGAGTGTGCAGCTGGTAGAGGCGATGTTAGAGGAGTCGAACGTGCTATCGGCGCAGATGACATCCGCCTCAGTCAGTAGCTCAAGGTAGGTCACAGTGGCGAAAATGAGTGATATCATTCTCTTGTTTCCTATATCGGCGCTTTCCTTCACCTGGACCAGAGGACGGGTCGTGGGCAGTCTGAATAGCCTTGTTCTTCTCTGAGTTGTGTCCTGATTCTGGGAATGGTCGGGGTGTGTTGAAGGATAACCACTTTTTTAATCAACTTAGCTTCTCCCAGTATGATAGAACTGTCAGTTGCACACCATGAATTGACCGATTAGCATAAAACTGATTACAAAATTTGACAAACTTTATAGATTAACTTGTTTATTGCACAGTAGCAACGTTTTGGTATAGATTCGTATACCGGTTTCTATGGTTGATGGTTGATGTACAGCATGGTTAACTGTTTTTAATTCGATGATTTAGGCCGTAATCGACACATCAGGATCGTAACCCCTGACACTGGGTTAATTAATATATAAACTGTACACTTTCCAAAGAGAAACCTTTCTTTTATTTGGAAAGTGTACACTTTATAACGACTTTTGGCATTCATAAGCCAAATCTGACGGCTCAGAGATTAGGTTTACACCATCATAAATGTATGACCTCTTTGTGAAACGATACAGTGGTATCGTCAGAAAGTTAATCGGGAAAGATGAAGACATGCTTTATTCATCGACGACTCCACATTTCTGCTGAGACGCCTATAATAGACGTGCTTGAGTGTATCATGGTTTAATGCCTTTTTCAACAGTTTTCAGTTATATCACAGCGGCATGGTTTACCGCAGGTGGAAAGCCTGCATCACAGTGTCGTTATGTGATTCAGTAAAAACCTTTAAGCTTCGGCTGGTATCTGCGAACCGAGAGTGTTACACAACATTGCAATCTGTCATCACTGTGTTGAAATGTTTCTTAAACAGAGAACCTCGGATTCGAACCTCGGACCTATTGTTCCAAAGTAGGCATGATACCCTCTGCGCTATCCCGCCCCCTCAACGTCGAATGAAATATAATGCTAAACATTTGAATTAACATCATAATTGCTTCGAAGAGGTAGTGTTCTGGTCCTCAACTCCTCAAAGCGATGTTTGTGTTAAGATGATAGTAAGAGAAATTTTAAACAATAGCCTTTGAAGTTGTTTATTACCATAGCTTACGACTGTCATAGCGCAGAAATTGATTTGGATCCAAAGCGATCTTTGCACTACAACAGTCATACGCCAGTGTTATATTTTAGCACTTTTCTTAATTTATCCTAAGATTACTTTGAGGAACGCGGTCT
>JAULCD010058825.1:0-18157 GCA_032361085.1 Calliostoma canaliculatum | reverse complement strand
AGTGACATGTTCCATGAGGTCGTAACACCACCACGATTTGTTAAACCTAGCCCATGTGCCCAGTGACATGTTCCATGAGGTCGTAACACCACCACGATTTGTTAAACGGCGCCCTCAACAGTCTTTTGATTTTATAGTTTTATTTTTTGAAAGTGCACAGTTTATAACGATTTTGACATGATAATCTGGCTCGCAAGGTGTATATCGCTTGTTTAAATTTAAGCTATATCTCCAAGGAGATATTTTCACAACTGACATCATTTGGTTGAAGTAATACTCGTCATTGTGAACTCACAATGGATGTTGTTATGGCTCATTATAACACAAAAAAGCCAGTAAAACAATCACAAAGTGACGGATTTGTGTTATAGTATGATTGTAAAAAACAAAACTAATATTATCCTTGTGTCTCGAAATGTCACTTTATAAACACAAGTTGATAAAAGTTTAAATTCTGTTAATATATTTAAAATCAAAAGACACCTGGCCCCCGTTTCGCAAAGACGTCATAACTTTACAACGTCATAAACCATATCATTAGGTTAATGAATTTGGTTTACAAATGCACATAACCGTTGTAAACTGTGTATTTTTTTTAAAAAACAAGTTTTTCTTTGGAAAGTGCACAGTTTACAGCGCTTGTTATGCATTTATAAATTAAGTTCATTAACCTAATAACATGGTTAACAACGTCGTAAAGTTATGACGTCTTTGTGAAACGGGGTCCTGGGTGGGATTCCCTCTGTATGTAATCGTGGCTACAAGCTCATAACTGTCGGAGGCTTTTGTGGACACTAATCATTCACTACAACCAATCAACACCAGTGACATTCAACTTTACATCATTAATTCACCACAACCAATCGACACCAGTGATCTCACCTGTACACCATTCATTCACCACAACAAGTTAAGACCAGTGATTTCACCTGTACACTTTTCATTCACTACAACCAATCAACAACAGTGATCTCAAATGTACATCACTCATTCACTACAACCAATCAACAACAGTGATCTTACCTGTACACCACTCCTTCACTACAACTAATCAACACCGGTGATCTGAAATGTACATCATTCGTTCACTACAACCAATCAACAACAGTGATTTTACCTGTACACCATTCATTCACAACAACCAATCAACAACAGTGATATCACCTGTACACCATTCATTCACTACAACTATTTAACAACAGTGATCTTACCTGTACACCATTCATTCACTACAACCAATCAACACCAGTGATCTCACCTGTACACCATTCATTCACTACAACTATTTAGCAACAGTGATCTTACCTATACACCATTCATTCACTACAACCAATCAACACCAGTGATCTCACCTGTACACCATTCATTCACTACAACTAATTAACAACAGTGATCTTACCTGTACACCATTCATTCACTACAACCAATCAACACCAGTGATATCACCTGTACATCATTCATTCACTACAACTAATCGACACCAGTGATCTTACCTGTACACCATTCATTCACTACATCTACTCAACACCAGTGATCTCACCTGTACACCATTCATTCACTACAACTAATTAACACCAGTGATCTCACCTGAACACCATTCATTCACTACAACTAATCAACAACAGTGATTTTACCTGTACACCATTCATTCACTACAACTAATCAACACCACTGATCTCATCTGTACAACAATAGTACACTACAACCTTTCAACACCAGTGATCTCACCTGTAAGCATTCTTTAGTTTTTGAACGTTATCTTGTGTATGCGTTGACATAACGAGGTCATCAAAAGTACCGACATCAGGTAGCAAACAGAATCGCCTCCACGCAGTGTAAGAAGGCAGACCGTGGTCTCTACCTCGCTGAATGTTGAGAGCTGCCAGATCAAAGCTACTTAGACCATCCTCATACACAAACAAACGGTCAGTGACTTCTTGTGTCATTTTGCAGTCTACTTTCTGGACACAATCTTCCACCAGCCCCCGCATGTAGTGGCTCACACTTCTGTTTGGCTCTGAACAGATGTCGTGCGTTGAAAAGAACACATCACTCAGAGTATCGGCGCCAAGGTTACCATAGGCTGCATTAAAGCTGCTGAGAGAACTTCTGATCATGGAGTGTCCTGCTCTGTGAGCGGCTGCAGAAAAGGCGTTTTTGAGGCCAGCATCAGTCAACGGGTTGTAAGCAGCGGAGTAGCCGGGGCTAGATCGGATGTTCAGATTGTAGGTGTTCATGGCTGTAGGTCCCAACAGTATAGGGAGGTACTCGTTGTAGGTGATAATCTGTAACAGGACATGTCACAAACATCACTGGCTGCCATAGTACAACCATATGATTGCTTGTGAATTACCATCTGAGTATTAACTGGATACCAACTTACACATACACGACATATGTTCATAAGATATTGTATTTTATATTGATTGTGTGATTGTGTGATTGTGTGATTGTGTGATTGTATTGACTGTGTGATTGTGTAATACCACTGAATATGTAAACCCACTGACTGTGTGAACCTACTGACTGTGTGAACCTACTGACTGTGTGAACCTACCGACTGTGTGAACCTACTGACTGTGTGACCCCGCTGACTGTGTTAACCTACTGACTATGTGAACCCACTGACAGTGTGAACCCACTGACTGTGTGAACCCACTGACTGTGTGAATCTACTGACTGTGTGAACCCACTGACTGTGTGAACCTACTGACTGTGTGACCCCGCTGACTGTGTGAACCCACTGACTATGTGAACCCAATGATTGTGTGAACCTACTGGCTGTGTGAATCAACTAATTATATAACGGTGTAAACTCATTAACGGTGTGAACCCACAGACTTTATGAACCTACTGACTGTGTGAAATCACTAAGTTTGTGAAGCCACCGAATTTGTGAACCCACTGACTATGTGATATCACTGACTGTATTGACAGTGTGAACTGACCCTTTGAATCAATTTCGCTTCCTATATCTGGTCCTTTTTAAGTTTATTTTTACAATTAAAGACGTCCATAAAATCCTGAATAATTAAGGTCGGATTTTATCATCAAGAATTGAACCGAAGACCACTGGATTCTGACCTGCATGATTGCCCCGACAATCTTCCTAGTTGTCTGGAACAGCATCTCATCATTCCAGTAACCGTTGATGTTCTCCAATTCCTTTGCAATCCAATTATGCAGTCTCACGAAAATAGTGTGCATGCTCTGGAGGGTCGGATTTTCATTAACTCTTCCGTCCCCTGGACAAAAAAACAAGAACTGAATATCGACAGATGACTGGAATCTTTGACAAGAACAAAACAAGGGATTGATGAATGATTTTTTTTAAATAATAGAAAAATGAGTGTCGGAACTGTTTAATTTAAGAAGTTTAATAGTTAATCAGAGACAGTTAAAATAAGTGGCAACTTCTTTTTGTTATAATGTGCACGTTTTTGTGTATGCTAGGGTTAGACAGTAGTCGATTTGTTGTTATGTAATATGAATATTTGTCTGTTTTGAAAAAAGAAAAAAATACTATGACAACAATATTTATGAACGTGTCTTGTACAAAATATTTCGACAAGTCTCCGTGGCCGAGTGGTTAAAGTGTTGGGACGCTCAGTGCTGTCAATTTGGTACCTGACTCTGAGGGTGTGGGTTCGAATCCCGCATGGGACTTAACCACGCAGAGTGATAGAATAGTCATTTTTCAGATAGTGTGATCCTAAATATAACATATAGTGGTTTCTGTCACTATCTAAATGGCATTAAAATTCGATTACAATATGAAAGGTCATAATAAATGTGCTGGTTAGATGTGGGTTGGCTAGAGATCTGTGGGAAAGCAGCTGTCAAAAGTACTGCAAGGTCCACCTAGAAAGAAAAGCCGGCAAGACCCCTTTGCCCTGTAGGTCTTGCGGGAAGGGAGTTTTCAATGAAATAGAAGTCTGTCGGGCCTGTGGGCGAGATAAAATTCGCGATCGGCATATGGCCATTGAGAGTAAAGCTAACAGACAGTTTAAATTGTTACTGCAACAACTTCTCTTGTAAACAAACTCCTAGAAATATAAAGTATATATCCAGCTCACAACATAGATAGCTTGATTAAAGATATTCATGCAGATATACCAGACCCCATTTCAAAGGGTCAACAATTTCACGGTTTCACGATTCAGACCCCGGCTGACGAGTGGGTTCAGCTTCTTAACGAATCCAAAGATGAGTTTGAAGTTGATGGTGCTGCTGCTGTCTTCTCAACTTGACGTGTAGAAGCTGAAGACCCACTTGACATTGGTGACATTGATATCGCTGATGGCATGCATGCGAGAGCGGACCCATTGCTCTTGTTGCTCGCATGATAGACGAAAGGGCGACACAGCTTCTCACCGCGCTTCCTGAGGGGGGTAAGTTCCTGCTCCGAATCAAGTTCCTTCGTAAGCATAACGAAGGCGATTGGGTGGTTAAAGACAAGTTTGACCCAGTTCGGGTTGAGAAAAAAAAGAGACAGGCCATCATTAAGATCACAAAAGGCACAAGGTCAGGTATTTTTCCTGAGATCGACAGCGTGTTTTATCAGAATGCTTACCCGATGACCGCAGTCGTTTATGCTTTCTACCCAATCAGAGAGCCTGACCCTACCAAAAAAGGTTGGCTCCAATGAGGAATGGTAACATCAACTGTGTGGCCCGGAGAGTCGTGGAGCATTTCGAAGGCGCACAGAAAGGTTAGGGGCTATTCCCAGCACGGTACTAGAAAATACAGGACTGGAAAAAATGAGTCCATGACATTGGCACTACTATCAAAGATATTGCAGGTCTGGAAAAGATGCTCAAAAGGTCGATCATCCTGCGGGACATTGCTGTTTAAGACATGTACAACAGTGGTAAATACGAAGGGTGGTATAGATCTGGTGAGGTCATTTGCGAGAACGGCCACGCTTGGTCCAAAGACCTCCATTTTCCTAACAGCGGAGAAGTTCACCTCTATGAAGGCAATATATGGTAGGCCATTTGAGAAGCTACCCGCGGTGAACCATTATCTGTCTGGCTACTTGGCATTAAAGAAAAACGTCGACCAGTTTATACTTCAAGACGGCCGCACCTTCAGGACACAGGAAGTACACGAGAGGCTCCAGAATGTCTGCCAAACTTTGAGCGATCACGAACCACGTGGCCAAAATCATGGTCAAAGCCAAAAAACGGCTGGAAGCCAGCGCCGGCCAGCCTTCTGAATGTCATCAAGAAGGCCAGTGTGGAACATGGCTACGGTGGGCTCTGGAAGTCGATTGATTATGACATGAGGGATGTCCTAAGTATCGACATGAATGCCTGCTATCCAGCCTCATTCTGTGGAGAAGGTGTGCCTAAGCCTTATTTCAAGCGCTTTGGTCACCCAACCCATAGAATGACCCGTATCAATGGCCTCTTAAAGTCCCTCAAGGTTCGTGAAGCTATCATTGCCTTTGAGAAACGGGACGAGGTGTGGCTTCCTGAAGACCGTGACCAGGGTTGTAGCATCATAGGGAAATTCACTCAGGGTTGCAAGATTGACGGAAAAAGAATGACCTAGAGACTGGTGATTGATGATGGAGAGCTCGACTACATAGTCGAAGAAACACGCCAAGACGAAAACCTGATCGGAGCACCGATGAAATGCCCACTGGGACACATCCTTACCTACTGCGATGGCTCCCAGTCCCAGTACCCCCACCTCAGGGCATCTATGCTTGCATTTGCCCGCATCAACCTTCTCTCCTTGCTATCGAGGTTCAAACCGGTGGAAGTTGTCAGGGTGTCCACCGATAGCATATAACTCAAGAAAACAGCGCTGCCCAAGCTCGCTGGTGTTGAGGCGTATGTGGCCCCTAAGGCCTGCAATAAAGATTGTTCCATAGGGCCTCCAGTGGCCCCAGCCCAGTGGCGCTATAAGAGAAAACTATTGTCCATGCCTATGAAACACGCAGCCTAGCTCCCCAAGCCCGAATATGTGAGACAACAAAAACTATGCCACAATGCCACACTGACTCATTGACCAGACACCACTTTAGCCACCTGAATGGTGGTGGGGCAGTGGCAAAACCACTAGAGCGATTGAGCTCTTCCGTGTCAAAGACCCCCTAGTCTTCACCCCGACACATCGACTGGCCAACGAGATGGATGCCAGAGGAGTCAAGGCTCAGACATATCACAGATTCTTCCGCTAGAGTGGTCAGACTGATTTGACCCAAAAAATGGATGGGTCAAAAGTAAATTTTCCACGTCATTATCTGGGATGGGGTGTGCACCGTGCCCCGGCCCATACTAGAGGCACACAGGGGTGTCCAAGTCATCTGCTGCGGCGACCAGGGTTAACCACCACTGATTACTGGTGAGATGCCACATGACTGGCTGCGACAAGCTGCAAACTACTATGAGTAAATCGAACTCGACCACCAAGCAGAAGATCAAGCCCTCACGGTCCTAAAAAGGCTATCCGCCTGCAGCCAGACAGGGTCTAGTGCCGAAATATGTAAAAGGATATCCCTGGTTGTCTTGGATGGGATAGGTTTGTTGATGCCTGGAAGCTAGACAATCTTACTCTTGTCTCGAGAAAATTCGTGACCGAACACAAAAGCTGCTATTCCAGTGCCACAAGGACTACTTCTCAGACATCCCAGTGCCCCTACTGTATCACCCAAAAGACAGCCAACAGCAAAACATCATGGTAACGATTCGTGGTACGACCCAAAAAAAAGAGCTGGTCCTCAACAATATTTTGGACGTCACTATCCAGTCGGCAGAAGCTGCTATACAGACCAATAACTGGCGATTCGGGTGTGCCCTTACAGTTCACAGTTCTCAAGGCCAGACGATTCATGACCCCAAAAAGATATAGACTGTTGATGAATTTATTCAGTGGTCCAATATCACTTACCTAGCCTTTCCAGCATGGAGCATATGAGCCAGCTGGAAAGGATGGTTTGTCCTTGTCTGAGGTTATACAACTCACCGAACAGCAGCTTCGCAAGACCATTCAGAGGAAGCTGATGATCTATAAGAAACCGGACCATTCTAAGGGGTTTAACCTAAAGGTCGCGCACGTTCTGCATCTGAAGAAGGCCCAAAACAACTGCTGTGCTGCCTGCAATATTAAACTCAAACCCACAAGAGAATTTTCTCAAGATGAGGTTCAAGAAATTCACTCCTTCCGTGGAAAAAGTCAAGGGAAGAAGTAAAGGAGCAATTTGGCGGGGTCTCCTGCAGAGCACAAAGAGGAGGATGGAGAGCACAAATATGGGGGGATAGGGGGCACAATATATTAAAGAAGCCTACTGTGGAGTGGCAAGATTTGCTATAAGATTTATACGACCGTCTGGGGAGACCAGAGGATCGGGCAGAACAATTGACGAGAATGCTAGTTGATATATTGGCTTCACTGGCCAAGATGGATGAAGAGGAAATCAAACATTTACAAATGGAGGCTGAGGAATACGCAGAATAAATCTAAGAATTACAAATGGAGGCAGAGGAATCCGCAGAACTAGAACCTGCGCACTATTACACAAGCCCAGACTTTTATAGCATGCCCTGCCCAAGAAAACAGGGGAGGAGCTCGAGATGCATATGTACTATGACTATCACCTCTTCATCGAGAAGGGGATGTACAGAGGTATCTTCATGGTATTAAGGCACAACTCTCTGGCTGACAATCCTATACTTAAAGGTTATAATAAAAAAAAGAAGATTTAATCCTCTGGCTAGATGCCAACAACATGTATGACCGCGCAATGAGTCAGCCATTACCAACAACTTGACTTCAAGTGGGTGGAAAACTGTAGCGCTATTACAAAGCAATCGGCGGATACCATGAGGGTTATATCATGGAAGCAGCTCTGAAGTACTTAGAGGCTCTACATAAGGTGTACAACTGCTCCTTGCTAGGTTCATAGCATATGGTGGTCTGGAATGAGTGAATGTTAGACTACCAGCACAATCTCCTTGGCGTTGCCTAACGATGTTGAGAAGTTGGTACCTAACCTAAGCAACAAGGAATACTATGTTTTGCATGACTGCAGCCTACAACTTTACCTATCACTATGAATGCGCTTGAACAAATCCATAGGGCCCTGAAATTTGACCAAATACGTTGGAAAGAATCCTTTATCCGTATGAACACAGAGCTTCGAAATAAAGCCACTAGCGGCTTTTAGAAAGACCTGTATAAGAGGATGTTTCTCCACCAAAGAGGATGTCAGAGGTGATGACTACAACACTAAGGCTAATTACGTCGATGGAGTTGTGTAATAATTGGTCGAATTGCAGAGTCCAAACTAATGTAAACCTATTTCTGAGAATGTTAGGATGAATTCTACTCAACTTAAAAATAGTTATAACTGTTGTTACAGGATTTTGCATCTGATTACGTAGATAAGTAAGTCGTTCCATCTATCCAGAGCAGGGGTGAAAACTCTTAGACACCCTGTGCGTGATTAGTTGTTAACTTTATTTGTCAGCTGCTAGCGTTGTGTGACAGCTCCAACAGTGTTTTGGGTGACAGTTGAAGCGCTTGGCAATTTCTTGTTGATAGACCTTTGCTTTAAGCAAACAAATCGCTTAATTACATTGTGCAGTTAACAGTCGTGGCATATTGTCAGAACAAAAAGCCCAATTATTTTTTGTGTTTTTTAACGGAAAGCATAACAATCTTTCAAAATTTATTTTTCAGCATTATCTGATTTCTACTTGTGAAAGTGATGTGTTGTACGTGCAGATCACATGGTAGTGAATTCTCTTGCATAATGTGCATGATTATTTTTAAGAAATGCATAACAAACAATTCAATATGATCATAACAAGTTTATTTTATTTTTAAGTCATTTTATAACTATCTTTCTACTCCTTAAAGATCTACAGGGTGTTTTGAACTGCACGGTTTCGTTTTGAACCGAGTATATTAATGTCTTAACAGTTGTAGATGTGGTCAGTCATTAAATAGAAACTGAGCCCTTAACAATAAACATTCAATAAAGGTGGCAAAGACACTACAACCTATACATGAACATAATCCTCTGAAATGGCCATAGGTACATCAAATTGATCCTGAACCCAATTTAATGCGAGCTGTATTCACACTACTGGCAAAGCATGACATTAGTGTCAGACGTAGTGAAAATACGCCATCCGAGGTCAAGCCGAGAGATTCATTTGTACACTAACAAAGCACCTGTTCGGTCATCAGTATGCAGTTGAACTGAATATGACGGATACGTCCAGATCAACGGTAATACGATCCACAGCACTTATATCAACTTCTTATAATGAAATAACCTGGCTGATTTGCAAAAAAAACCGCAAATGCCAACAAAAATAAAATTGATATCAGCTGAGGCTGCAGAACCCGGAAAAAATATTCTGAAGAAAAGCTTCTCGTCGATGTTAGTATAACATATTTATATCAGCCAGGCGAGCTTAAGGTGGGACAGTATTTTTGAGCAACAGATCTCTTGAAACATACAAAATCACTCGGGCTGTCATAAAAGAAGGGGAGTTTATTTTATATTATTTACAAAATAGTCCACACAAAGAATTGGTCAATAAGAGTTAATTATAGTCCATAATTGCATAGTTAAAAGACACTTGTACGCAATAAGGCCTGTCACACCTACACCAAGAACAACAAACAATATTTCTCACTATTGACTCGAATAGGGACATACACATCTGAAAGCTGTGGCCTTTGTTCGAGCGGTGGTGACTGTTTTCACATGACTAAACTGTATTCGTCGATTGCAGCATCGACGTCTTGAAAGGTATTCTTAGCATGTCCATGTCTTCGTAGTTCATCATTAATCCAATCAATATGCCAGATGTATCTTTGTAACCATTACTCTTGCAAGGCTTGTAACTTTTCTTCAGCCTCATTGCGGCTCATTTTTTAAATAAATAGTTAGACCAAGAAAAAGCCAATGCGTTAACAATAGCACCACTAACCATCATAACAATGGCTGATGCCATAACGGTAATGTTGCTTCACTTTATTGCAATATGTTGACTGAGATGGTTCCTTGTTCAATTAACATATTGTTGTTATAGCGTGGTGTTGTTTTTTAAAGATTAGGTTTTATATACTGTGGATCAACGTTTAATTAGGGATACACTACCGGAGTTTCTTTCTTCGACACCTCAGCCAATCAAAAAACTTGGTCCCAATTCCACATTTGGATAGCTCATAAAACAGTGTGCTTGAATGTTTACTGGTTTTGTTTTTTTTCAAATAATGATATCTTGTAAAAATGCATAAAAAATTACACACATCATATTAATGGTTTTTAAATTACAACACTGTCAACACTGCACATGGCAGAGAACAAATAGTTCATAATGCTTGGGCCGTATAAAAAGTCAATGATAAAAAAGATCTTCTTATCATGCAACTTAGTTTTGCTTGACTTACGTACAGTATATAAATAAAAACTACTACAGTGCATTGTGTTCATGGAATGAGAGAACTGTCGTTTTCACCAACAACTTTTAACACAGAAAACAACTATTAATTAAATATAACAAACTTTTTGAATAATCAACTTCTTTATTGCACAGTAGCGACGTTTCGGTATAGATTCTTATATTGTTTCAGCTTAAAACGTCACTACTGTGCAATAAAGAAGTTGATTATCCATAAAGTTTGTCACATTCAGTACTATTAATTTCTAAAATGCCTCTCAAACAATTAAACTATTTATTAATGTAATTGCGAACAAAACCCATTTAATACAGTTTCGGTTAATCATATTAGTTTAGGTGAGCTCATACTAAAGCCTGCCCCGTCTGATAAAATAACTTAAGCGATTCTACGGTTTAAAGTCGAATGGAATCTAAAACCTGTTGCCATATGCATCAGCAAACGTATTATCAGTTTCAACACTGCCATCACCTCCAACTGCATTACCTTCTCCGCACATATTCTGATAAACGGTGTCAACGCATTTTTAGGATGTCCCCCACAAGTCACAGTAAGAATTAAAGACATGGCCGTCCTCCATTGATATGATCTAATTGCCACTGATTTTAATCATAGTCTTCTTAACAATTGCTCGACAAATAAGAAATGAGATTAGGAAAAATAAATTAGAAAATCTTAGCCATAGTTTACATAATTCAAAACAATTTTGGAAAGAAGTAGCTAAATTAGATTCCCGACCAAAATCCAATTCCCAATGGATAACTCACTTAATTTATTTGACAGCGAAAAAATGTTTGATCTTGCAATTTTTTTAAACATGCGCTAGAAGTAAGAAGACAATTACTCAATCAAAATAGTTAATCGAGTTATATGAATATGTACTTAATACAATTAATCATAATGTCCACTAGTCGGTAAAATGTGTAACTCTGTATACAGGTCGGAGTCCTCGAATACAAGTCTGCCTCTGACTCTCACTCTCTGTCTCGCTCTCTCTGCCTCTCTATCTATCCGCCTCTTAAGGTATGTTGGAGATGAGTACTATGATGTTTTGAAAAAGCAGGGCAATGTGCCATTAATGTGAGACTGTAATAAATTTATTCTTAATAATAGTGGTTGGTTGAGAATTGCTGCCCACCCGACCTTGATTTTGCACTGTCAACGGTGGCATCCAGAAGTAGTACCGATGTTTTACAGACTGAGTTAGACACTGTAAACTGAATAGCATTTTATACTGCCATTTGATATTGTATTACTACTCTATTTTGCCTTATTATTGTAATATATGTGCATTAGCTTGTATTTATTTGTAAACCTAGTGATTATTGTAATACATTTGTTGATTGTATAATATTTATTTGTTGTTCGTTGGTTTCAAACTAAAATATGTTGCGTACATATTTTCAGGTTAATTATCTATTTCACTTTGGGAATCAACACGTAACACAGTTTACAATGTTCATGTTTCAATTGTATACCTTATATTTTGCGCATGGTATACGACATCATAAATTTACCAAGGCCCTGTGTCTTTTGCAAAAAGTGCACAAACACAATAACTCACCAGCATAGAAGCAGTAATCCTTCCCATGAGTTGTTAGACAAGTCTGTTTGGTCGTAGATTCAGGGGGAAGATAGTGAACCGAACCAACAACTTTCTCCTTCAGCTTACCTGCAATAGACATCACATACTGTATTTAACAGAACTATCATATATTAGTGGTGATCACATACTGTATTTAACAGAACTATCATCTAGTAGTGGAGATCACCTACTGTATCTAACAGAAATATAATCTAGTAGTGGAGATCACATACTGTATCTAACAGAACTATCAGCTAGTAGTGGAGATCACATACTGTATCTAACAGAACTATCATATAGAAGTGGAGATCACATACTGTATCTAACATAACTATCATCTAGTAGTGTACATTATATAATGTATCTAACATAACTATCATCTAGTCGTGGAGACCACATACTGTATCTAACTATCATCTAGTGTTGTTCATTATATACTGTATCTACCACAACTATCATCAGCCGTAGAGATTGCATACTGATCCGATCAGATACTGTATCTTATAAAACTTTCATCTAGTCGTATACAGTAGATACTTATCTTACAAAACTATCATCTAGCAGTGAACATTATATAATTACATATAATATATAATTACATATTGTATCTAGCAAAACTAGTTTTGTACATTATATACTGTATCTTCAGAACTATCATCTAGCGGTGTACATTAAATAATGTATGTAACATAACTATCATCTAACAGTGTAATTTAATAATCTATCTAACCTACTATCATCTAACAGTGTAATTAGATGCCGTATCCAAACTACTCTCATGTTACAGTGTAATTAGATACTGTATCAAAGTGTACTACCATCTGACAGTGTAATAATATAATGTATCTAACCTGATGTCATCTAACAGTGTAATGAGATACTGTATTTAACCTACTATCATCTCATAGTGTAATTGGCTACCGTATCTAACAATACTAGTATCTAACTGTGTAATTAGAAGCCACCTTTAATACACCTAACAGTGTAATAAAATAATGTATCTAACCTGTATCAAATCTACTGCCATATAACAGTGTAATTAATTAGTGTATCTAACCTATTATCACCTAACTGAGTAATTAGATAATGTATCTAACCTACTATCATTAAACAGTGTAATTATATGCTGTATCTAACCTACTATCATCAGTGTAATTATATGCTGTATCTAAACTACTATCATCGAACAGTGTAATTAGATACTGTATCTAACCTACTATCATCTAACAGTATAATTAGATACTGTATCTAACCGTTTTATAATCTAAAATTGTAATTATATACTGTATCTAACCTAATGTCATCTAACAGTATAGTTACATATTATATCTAACCTACTAACATCTAACAGAATAATTAGATACTTTATCTAACCTACTATTATCTAACAGTATAATTAGATGTTGTATTTAACCTACTATCATATGACAATGTCATTAGATACTGTATCTAACCTACTATCGTCTAACATTGTAATTATATACTGTATCCAACCCACTATCATCTAACAATATAATTGGATACCGCATTTAATCTACTGTCATATAACTGTTTAACTAGATATTGTATCTAACCTACTATGATCTGCCCGTTTAATGATATACTGCATCTAACCATACAATAATCTAACAGTGTAGTTATTACAGTTAATAATATGGTCATTTTATACCATGTAGGCAAAGTGCACTGTAGGCTATCTTTATTGTAGGCAAAGGACGATGGAATCAAAATAACCAATACAGACATCATAAGCAATACCGATAACAGACAATGTAAGCAATACACACAATAAAACACACCTGTAGACAATAAAACAATAGTACAATTACACAGGCAACTTGGTTTATAACTGAGGGTATTTTACAAATGGTGAATAAGTCTCACCGCATCCAAAGGTCCTGAGCTTATTCTGCTCCGCCTGTGACGACCCGTAAACTTGAGAAGCGTCAATGTAGGCCGTCACTTGGTTCATCTGTTCCACCGGAGCTGTGAGGTAGAAATTAACATGTCAACAGCAAACTCAGTGTTTTGAGGAACAATCATTTGTATGGACAACAAATTCTGTATTGCGTTCAGAGGAAGGTTTCGGTATATCTTCTTCTACTGTTGACAAGTATGAATTTTATTTATCTAGAAACTAATATTAAGGGCAGTATATCTCACCTGCTATTCATCTGTTAACTAATATTAGAGACAGTGTATCTCACCTGTTGTGTATCTGTAAACTAATACTAGAGGCAGTGTATTTCACCAGCTGTTTATCTATAAACTAATACTATAGGAAGTATATCTCAGCTGCTGTTCACCTGTAAACTGATTTCAGATGCAGGTATTATATTTCACCTGTTGTTTATATGCAAGCTGATTTTAGATGCAGGTATTATATCTTACCTGTTTTACATTCAGCGTTTGCGATTTGCACTGATCGGACGAATTTCATACAGGTGTAATTAAAATGACGATCTGGCAGTTCTATTTCAATCGGAAAACACTGTGGTCTGTAAACACAAAATTGACATGTTAGTATCACACTCAATTACCCATGTCATTTTACATGTTTAGTTACAGAAAGCCTTTAAAAGGGGTAGAATATACTTAAAGGAAGTAGAAACTGTACACTTATATTTTTTACCCTAATTTGGTGGGGGCTTAAAGCCCCTAGAATTTACGTTACATATTACATTAAAATGGGATATCCGATGGAATTGCACTGAAGAAGTAGATAAAAACTTTTATCTTGTCTTTGTGCACACTAAATTCGCACAACATGACAAAAACGTACACAAGTTCACGTGGTCAACACAGTTAAAGCGTATCCACATGCAGATTATTGTTTAGGAACGGGTATCATCATCCGCCATTAGAAATCGACTATGGGTTGCTGGTCTGCGAGCTAGAATACCATAGATGGAACCCATTGTAACGCCATTTTACCTTCGACAACGTCTCAAATAGACCCAAAATACATATTCGATGGAAGACGCTGAAATAACGTTTTCACGTAATGTCCGTCTTGTTTACAGACCTTAATCCTATCGAACACACTTGGGATGAATTGGAGAGACGACTTAGGCAGCAGGTGAACCCACCACAAATCCTTCAAAATCTTGGGAAGGCACTGGTCAACCAATGGCGACGACTTCCGGTACAAGTGTTAACAGAAGTTCTCAGGTCAATGAGAAGACGCTGTGTTGCTGTGGTGACTGCGCGAGGTGACCACATACCATATCTATTTGCGTTTTGATGAAATTGTTCTGAGTTGGTTACCTCAGACAATTCGTTTCTTTTTACACTGTGTACATTTTACATTTATTCTCTGGTTTTTGGTAAAGGGTCTTTACAGGGTTTTTTTTATTTGATACAGTCAATACTTATAAGATAAAACACTGCATTCAATTATTATTATAAAATGAACACATTATTCAATCATTGTTTTCTAAATAAACACAGCACTCAAGTATTGTTTAAACACACACACACACACACACACACACACACACACATACACACAGACACGCACGGACGCACGCACGGATGCACGCACGCACGCACGCTCACATACACACGCACACACACACTATCGCTTCTACATCACGACAATGCTCTAACCGCTGCTGTCCAGGAATGTGGGTTTAAAATCTTGCCGCATCCACCGTACTCTTCAGACCTGGCACTATAAGTGATTACCTTATGTTCCCAAAACTTAAGAGACACATTTGCATGGTCGGAGAGTTCAGGATGATAATGAGCTTATTGCTGCTGCCGAGGCTTGGTTTAAGGACCAAAATGACGCCTTTTACATAGGTGGCATCAGTGACCGGCAGAACACATGGAACAAGTGTATTGACTCACAAGGGGACTATGTTAAAAAAGAAATGTTGTTAATTCCAATATTCTGTTGTTTTTTCTAATGCAAAGCTCAAAACATTTTGACATCTCCTCGTACGTATAACACAGAAGTTGGCATCAATACAAGTCCTGCAATATGGTGCTAGATACAATCACCACACAGTACACTGACCCCTCGTTATTGACTAAATGATGGTTCCAGGACATCTGGGCCCCGTTCCTCAAAGTGATCCTAGGCTAAGTTGATCGTAAGCGATGTTTTAAACAATATCCTGTGGAGATGTGTTGCTTATCATAGGAGCACGACTGTCGTAGGGATGACACAGGTTTCAAAGAGATCTCTGCGCTACGACAGTCGTAAGCCAATGTTATATTTTAGCACTTACGATCAACTAAGTCAATATTGCTTTGACGAACGGGGCCCTGGTATTTTAATCGGCAGTATGTCTCCATGTTAAATTGCTTTCTCTCTGACAACACTTATCTTCTTATTCCTGTCCGAGTACCGTTTTACAATGGCCCTGGTCACTATTTGTTTTCGCAATGTTCTTTCTGCAAACACGCTGATCTTTCACATCCAAGTAAAACAGGGTGCACAGTATATTGTTCGACTATATGTTGGCCCCTAAAAACATCTTTTAACTTATTGTCGTGTTTATTTTCCCCCTGGAACTTTCTTTGTTTTTTACATACCTCTTTATTCATTTACATAACTTACAAATATTTGGTAGTAATTTACTTTACATAACTGAGGTACATAATTAGATTGCGAAAAATGAAACTTACTTTTTATTGAGTGGGCTTGGAGGAAATTCGTTATTGAAGAGTCCGGCACAACAAGAGTCGCCTGAAGAAACAACAAACGGAGAATAAATTGTGACAAACCGTAGAATAACAGTGACGAAACAGCAAACAAACAGTGCAGTTTTCTCAGAGACAAATTAAACATCTTGTTTTTGTTGTTGAGAGCAGAGGCGTATAACTCGCTCACTCTTGAAAATGTTAAAGTAAAACAGAAAAAAATATGAAAACCTCTAATTTTACATAGAGTTAATTTGCAGATTACGGGGAATATATACATATGTATATGAAAAAAATATATTCTCCATTTGGCAGCAGCATTTCGTCTAGAGTAGCGTTTCACAAGGTGGTCGTAAACAATGCCATTGGCCCGATAAGTTGTTTTTTTATGCCAAACACTCGTTGTACAATTTGCACCTTCAAACTTATTTTTTCAGTGAACTGAAAACTACGCCATAGCGTGACGGTGACTTTGTGAAACAGTGCCCTTGCATTGTATATGTAAATAAACTGATACTACCTGTGGATATGTTCTGTTTAGGTGTTATTGTGATGTCGTGGTTAAGGAACTGGCCCCATTGCATCAGCATATGCGTGACGTTCTTGTTCTGGTCGGCGTCCCCAGAAGGAAGATGTACCTTCACACTGACATTCCGAGCACTAGGCAAATGTCCACCCACTACTGACATCTGCCGAGGGGACGAGACACCTGCATGATCAATAAATCTGGTGCTAGTCAACGACTGCAAACGTCACGAGAGGACAAGGTCTTGACCTGGTCTTTAACCCTCCTCACCAATACACTATCCCCTAACCCACTCATACACTACCCCCCACCTACCCATACTCTACCCCTCACCCACCCATACACTAATCCTTACCCATCAAACCACTACCTTTTTACCCACCCATACACTACCCCCTCACCCACCTTTGCATCATCATACGTGAAATAGAGCTAAACATATATACGTCATTATATGCAGGATAGAGCTAAACCCACATAACGTCATTATATGCAGGATATAGTTAAATCCACATACCTGCATTATATGCAGGATAGAGCTAAACCCACATACCGTCATTATATGCAGAATAGAGCTAAACCCACATACCGTCATTATATGCAGAATAGAGCTAAACCCACATACTGTCATTGTATGCAGGATAGAACTAAACCCACATACCGTCATTATATGCGGGATAGAGCTAAACCCACATACCATCATTATATGCGGGATAGAGCTAAACCCACATACCGTCATTATATGCAGGATAGAGCTAAACCCACATACCTGCATTATATGAGGGATAGAGCTAAACCCACATACCATCATTATATGCAGGATAGAGTTAAATCCACATACCTGCATTATATGCAGGATAGAGCTAAACCCACATACCGTCATTATATGCAGGATAGAGCTAAACCCACATACCATCATTATATGCGGGATAGAGCTAAACCCACATACCGTCATTATATGCAGGATA
>JAULCD010058493.1:0-12088 GCA_032361085.1 Calliostoma canaliculatum | reverse complement strand
CTAATATTGGACAGAAACGGTATTGACGCTAATATTGGACAGAAACGGTCTTGTACACAAACAAGGTAATTTAAAGCCAACACCTTGTCATCGAATTAATAAACCTTAACATTTTGTGTTTTTGTAAATCGAAAATACTTAGTTATCGGACTTTAAGTTTCAAATAATTACACTAACATTCTAATATGTCAGTTAACTAATCACCATGCACGTAGAATGTTTGACAGATGGCTACTTATCTGTCTTTTAAATGTAACAATATTTAGCCCTGTGTCTAAGTTTGAAATGTGTTGTCTCTGAACTAAACTGGCTCTTCCCACGTTTTGAACTACTCTTATTGTGGAAACTAGATATCAACATGGGCTAATTTTTAAAATACCATCTTAGTATTGTGGAAAGTTGTTATCATTATAACGGAATACGTACGATAACACCTCACTAAATTTGAAACATTTGTAAAAGCTGGATTTACGACGGGTGCCACTAGTAGGTCAGGGCATGTTCACTCATTGCAAACACCAGACACCATCACTGAATTTTGGTGATTTATACATACAGCTTTTATATTTATGTTGCCAAATTGTGTAATGAAATATGTTTTGACAGATAGTAATTTTGGATTATTCTCTAGTTTGTCTTATCGTTTAAGGCATGTAACTGTTTTTTAATGTATGGGATAATGGACAGCTTTCTGTCAACAATAAAACCGAGGAACTGGGCCTCGGGTTAAAATTTAAGTGGCGTTTTTTTCTGAAAGTAGTTTATTGCAAAAATTCACACAATGCGTTTTGGATTAAGGACATTTTAGCCATTTCCTGATGGTCACTTGTGCTTTTCTTTGACGCAGAGCTGCATTTGCTTTATCGCGATTCACACATATAGCTTCTATATTTATATTGCTAAGATGTCCAATGTAATCTGTTCTGGCAGATAGGGATTTTAGATTATTCTCTGGATTGTCCAGTGGCTTGAGGCATTTAACTTTTAGCCTTTTAATGTAAGGGCAAATTGAAAGCTTACTGTCACGAATAATACCAATGATCGTGGCCTCAGGTTAAGCTTAAGTGACGTTCAGTGTGAATGTAATTCTGTGTTTATTACAGAACTTGACACAATGCGTTTGGATAAAGACAAGTTAAGTCATTTTCTGAAGGCAACTTGTGATTTTTGTTGAGACTACGTCTTCGATAGTTGATTTATTTTGGCCGCTGCAAAAGGTGAACCACATGTACTAAAACTAACTGAAACTCAGCACAACAAAATACTATTTAAACAATCATTTTTATTTAGTATTAAACGTAGTAGCATGTAATTCCCTACAAGTTTAAAGTTGAGGTTGGCCTGATTATATCTTCCAGCTTTAGATGCAAAAAACACATTTAATTTTAAGGTTGCTAACAGGAATTCGCCAGGGAATTTATTTAATTTGTTTTAAATGTATCAAATGAAACTCTACTACTTATAGATAATTATGTTATTATAGATAATTATGTTAGTTATAATGAAACGTCATATACATTCAGCTGCAATATCGCGTGATCAATGCTTTGGTTATAACTAACGAAGGGAACATCTCCCACGAACACTTACCCATTGGTGAGTGGCTCTCCTCCTCATTGATGTCTGAGCCCCGTTCCTTGAAACGACCTTAGCGTTGAGATGAGTATGAATAATTTTTGAAACAATGATTTGCAGAGTTGTTTCTTATCATAGGCTTACAACTGTCGTAAGCCAAAGTTATAGTTTAGCACTTACGATCAACTTAGCCTAAAATCGCTTTGAGGAACGGGGTCCTAACCTTTCAATAACGCTAAATGGTACCAATCCTACAAACGTCCTTGGCTTTCCATACGACTAAATAGTCTTAGGGACAAATCTTACTAACGTGCTGTCTTATGTACGAGTAGCTGCTGCACTATTGTAGAATATTATCAATACCAGCTTATTTTGATAAATTCAGATTTAAAAGTTCCTATCACAACCTGATTCAGGTAAGGAAGGATTACCATTGGTGTTATCGCCGTTTCAAATGCTCCAAGCACGTTGGGTTATTAGTTTTGTCACAAAGTATTTGTGGCCAACACGAGCAGTTGGTTACTACAAAGGCCCGCTTGCCCTGTAGGTGAGTGAGATCTTAAACCAGGGTCTGTGCTGTTCTGGGAATCACGCTGTCTCCCGAGGGCGTCTTACAGGTTAACAAGGATCCTCACGATATCACGTCCAGTTCTCTACACAGTTCTGTGTGAAAGCAGCACCGTGTCTTGTGGAATTAGTCGATATCTGCGTCTCTTGTGTAAATTCCTCAGATGTTAAGCTGTTGCCTTCGTAAGACAGGTTATTTATCAAAGTGTTCTTCAGACGCTGAAGTTGGGAGATAGTCTTTCGGCAGAACTTGACACAGACTGTAACTGGTTTGTTTCGTAGAATATCTACTTGGACGTACCTCGTGAACTTTAATTTCACAATTGAGATACATTAGTATATACGGTAGTGATACTTTGTTGTGTCTTTCACATTTATCTTAATAAAATTTAGCCAAATGTCAAAAACATAGTATTTTTTAGTTCCAGAATGTACATATCATTGAGTTGAATCACCATCTATTGACCGAAAATCTGTGACCTGCCACGTAATGACATGATGTCTGAGAGTGCAAGTACAATGACCTCAATTACTCACTGGCACACTTACGTTAATAACAGTCCTCACAAAAAGTTGGAACTCAGTCCCGTTTCACAAACCTCTAAAAAGAGGGCGCAACATAAAGGTAAGGCGTTTTACACTGACGAGTGGAACAAAACCATGAACTCGTACGAAACGATAGATGCACGAAAATACTACAAAGACCTCGGTGACCTTTACAGCGAGATTGCTGGAGGTGGTTTTTGGTGCCAACAAACCCTTAGCAAACATTAACTATTGACCTCAAAGACGACTGCCATATTTTGATAACTTAACCGCTGGCCATTGCTGATATTATGTAGATTACAATTAGCTCTGACAGATTAGTCTGTCTGCTCGGCTTTACCATCATATCTGTCAACAGTAATCTTATAATGACGGCAGAGTCAGCGTTGTCCCGCAGGAACGGCAGATAGTATCTAGCTTCACAAAGGCAAATCCTATTAACCTATAAACGTCCGGCTCTGAACGGTAGTGCCCAGGTCATGACATGAGCATACTCTGACAAACTGGTTCTTAACCCTGGGCCTCGTTCTTCAAAGCGATCTTAGGCTAAGTTGATCGTAAGAGATTTTTGAAACAATGTGCTGTGGAGTTGTTTCTTATCATAGGCTTACGACTGTCGTGGCACAGAGATCGATTTGGAACCGGTGCCAAATGGCACCGTTTCCAAAGCGATCTCTTCGCTACGACAGACGTAAGCCAATGTTATATTTTAGCACTTACGATCAACTTAGCCTAAAATCGCTTTGAGGAACGGGGCCTAGGTCATGACATGAGCATGCTCCGACAAAATGGTTCTTAAAGACAATATGTATTTCACAAAACACGTTCAAGTCTATTTGTCTTGTACGGAAAAAGTACGGGGGAAAGTTATGTGGAAGAAAGGGTAGTTTTTGCCTTTTTAATATTTTTCAAAGTAAAAACATAAAAATGCAAAGTTACTTTGTATGCAGACTTCTCTTGAAATCTGTCTTTGCTCCAAGCTCTCAGTATGATAATAAAGGAATCAAGGTATAAATTTAAATTGCCACATTTTTTTTATATTAAATGTAGGTTTACACATTCTCACTTATTGTTTTGACTATCATTTTAGCATAACATAACTTAGTTTAGCAAAGTGTTGTTTGTGTAAATCTAAGATTTTACTGATGACAGATATGTCCTGTACAGGACTCGACCAATGTAATAGAATGTTCACTTTTTCAGATGGTGTTGTCCCAAATGTGACATACGTTGTGTTTGCTACTGTCTAAAGGGCATAAACGGTTACGTTTTTTCCACTTATGTTTAGTGGTTTTATATGTGCTGACAAAAATTTAAAAAATATATTTGTTGTTAATAGTTTCCAAGTCAAATGTTTATTAAAAACAACTTGTAAAAAAATCAGCTCTGAATTTTACCAATAATTAAACAGAAAAGTTTATTTACAAAAACACTGAAATTTGTTATGCTCTAATAGTTTGTTTTACAATAACAAAATAAATGCACTTCATTTTAACTGAACCCTGTTAAAACTTTTTAATTTTTCTAATTTTGAAATTTAAAAATAAAAAGGCATAAAGTTTACATTTAAAGAATTTTAAATTTATTTTTTTTAGAAATACGAACATAGTTGAGCCATTATTGTGTCTTAAAAAGTGATGTAAACTTGATGAAGTATAAAACGGATTCCTAATTTGGTCAGTGCCCACGCATCCTAATTAAAGAGTGATTCACTTATCGCAAATTTTAGTTTTAAACAAGGAAAGATGTATATAACGTACGGCTTATGTACGTTCACCGCGTCATGAAAATTGAACATAGTTTCTTAAGGTAAGTAAAACAATTTTAAAAATTCCAATTTCATGCTTCCTGTCACAGACATAAGTTGTCAACTGCAAACAAATACAGATGGATGGAGATGGTAATATACAGGGCGATGGTATTATACAGTTTTCAAATTTTAAAATTGTTTAAACAGTACATCTTAAAAAACTAAATTTGATTATATTTTCAAAATATACAGGTTTCAACGATTTTACATTTGTAAACTAAACTATGGATATTTCTAAACCCCAACACGTGGTTAAGTTGAAGGTCATTCAGGTCAGTGAAGGTGATCGGGGTCATTATGTGAAACTTGAACGTTAAATTCTAAACGCTCAGGTTTCTCTCGTATAGTTAAACTTTGCATTATGGCGACTTTGGAACAGCACCTACTTGTTAATACACGCACCTGCGTTGTTGTCTATTATTGAACAGGTTCTTGGTTAGATGTTTAAAACTACGTTATTTATATATGATTTGTCTTCATTCTAAAGTTTCAAGTTTATCGAATACCAGACCAACACTAATGTGATATCATAGACATGTAACCTCAATTCAGTGTTTTACAGAATATTTGACCTAAATTCACAAATTTAAACAGATAATTTATCTTATATATCATTTCGCTTTACATCAAGCTTCATACGTATGTTTTCCCTTCTGTTTTTAGCAAGGGTGTCTATACACATTAGATCTCTGAAACACATAAGCCGAAGTTGCAGTATAAAATCATCTTCATAAATATGATGAAATCGTCGACAGTAAACTTAATTCCAGGTGCATTATCAAATAACCTCTACAACTTCTTAACATTGAGAAAATCAAGAGAAATGAACAAATCTTTACATTTTTGAGCTGCTAAGATACGTTACCTTTTTTGTCCCATTTCCTCTTTGAGTGCCAAACTCAACAGTTGTCCGTTTCATTGTCCATATTTCAATTACATATAGTGTGTGTGTGGTTACCGTGCCGGACTTTAGACCCAGAGGTTCGAATCCCGCCCAGGGGGGCTCAGCGTCAGTATCTGTGTTGGAAACATTTCAACACAGTGAGGACAGCTTGCAATGCTGTGCAACACGGTCACACTCTTATTTCGCAGTTGGCAGCCGAAGCTCGCAGGTTTAACTTTTTTTGGAAAACGGCGTTAAACCATAACACATAACACATATTACATAAACTGTTGGAAACATATATTGTGATAAAGAGCTCATAAAGAATCTAAGGGTAGTAATTTAATTGTAACAAACTAAAGTTCACTAAAACCACCGTAATTAAGGTAAAATAAGTACGACTGTCGGGGTATTTGCAACATACACAACACAGTTCAAACGTATTCAGCATCTGCTGTAACTGCTTCACACATGAATAACATTTTCTACACGTCGTCTCATGCTGGTCATTTCTCTGTTGGGGGATCTACTGTCACTCATAATACAATGCATGGATCAACTCCTCAAGGTTTAAACTGGTGGATCTTTTGTTTTCAACCCACCTCCCGAAATGTCCCAAACATGTTCAATATAATTAATGCTCAACAACACCTCAAGAATGATGTGGTCTGGTATTATCATCAATGAAAACCGGACGAGTTACAAGAGCAAGGTTAACGAATTTAGGCACAACAGCACAGTCCAGGATCAAGTTCTGGTAGCTCTGTCCATTCAGTGTTTCGGGAACTGTAATGAGGTCAAGTTTACAATCATAGGAACACCACCCCCACACCATGACAGATTCACTTCCTAACGGAGCATCAGCTTGAATGTTCATTCTCATATGCTGCACCCCTCTGCCTCCAAACTCGTGCATTTCCGCCTGTGTGAAGCAGCAACAATTTGTTTTCATCAGGCCAATGGATTCTTATCCGTGTCCTCAAGTTCCAGCGAGCACATGCTTGGCACTAGTCTAAATGGGCATGGCGGTGCTGATTTGTGATAAGTGGACGTCTGATTGGTCGTCGTGCTCTCAATCCTTTTTTTCAGTTGAATTGCGGCGGCAATATGGGTATGTGATGCAGTGAAACATGTGAACGTTGGTTGGATACCTGTGAGCCAAAAATGTTACTATATTTAAAAGCTGTCACCTGATCCTGCCTCGCCCCACCCCGCCCCGCGCGCACACACACACACATATTCTTTTTAAATCCTTAACCCGCCCCTAGAATTTATAAAACACATTAGAACACAAGGATTACTGTTACAACATTTAGTTTACTTTAGGATTACCCAAATACATCGGCGTTATATAGTTGTCAGTGTTAAATACAGCACTCACTGCAGCTCTATTTAAAAGGTTGCTCTGCGTCTTGTGGAGTTAGTCGATATTTGTGTCTCTTGTGTAAATATCACACATGTCAACCTGTTGCCTCTGTAAGACAGGTTATTTATCAAAGTATATTGAAGACCTTGCAGTTGAGATAATGATTGGGGCCGAATTAGGTGTATCTGTAACCGGTTTATCTAGTTACATAGCACATGTGCAATGATTACTGTCACTTCATCGAACTATTATCGGAAACAGCTGCGTTGTTTTTTTAGTTGATTACATTTGTTGCGAAATAGACAACAGTAAATACACAACATAGTTTATGATACAAGTACTGGTGTTAACCCTCACCAAGTGATCGTAAACGGACTTACACTGTGTCCAGCTTTATCCTAACAGTCGATCAATCATTGCCCCAATGTTGGTATTACAGCACGAAAATCTTTCTTGGCAAGATCTAGTATTAGCAAACAAAACCAAGAGTCTACCGAGGGTCACATTAATGAGGTTTATAGGAAACGCATCTTTGGGCGTAATTTAAGATTCCATAATAATCTGAAGTAGCAAAACGTTAATATATATTTATTATTCTAATTATTTTTGTTCAAAATAGTACTAAACAAAAAACTATCATAAAACAATACTTTTAAATGATTGTTGACATTACATTTAGTTCCAACATCGTTTATGTTAAAGCCAAAGTATTTTGTATAACTACCAGTTTTACTTGGCATTTTAACGTCACATCCACATCATTCGGTTATCCGTCAAGCACGCAAGTCTATCCACACACTACTTACATCTAAATTGTCTGGAGATCAGGCACTTAGTTCTGTATTGGTCCTTGCAATCGCCTAATAGCACTATAAGGTGACCTTTACAGACAAGATATGTTGAGGTAAACGTTTAGTTGATAACTCATGTGACGATGCTTAACCACGATTACCATCTATAAAGCATCAGTGATGCCACTGTGGTACATGTAGTGTGTACTTTGGTGGCGCGTGGTCTAGTGCATAGCACGATTGATCACAATCAGGCGAAGTTAAGCAACGTCGGGTCTGGATTGTTACCGGATGGGTGACCCGCTCGGCTTGCTGGATACCTGAGAGTATCTATAGGGTATTTGCTCTGCCTCACACTAAGACACACGTTGAAAAGCTTGTGGTGTCATCCTAGGCAAGTGGATTTGTTCGAAATGTGCCTCTGTTCATCCAGCAGTGTACCTGGTATAGAAGACGTGAGTAATGTGAGTGTTAACTTTCTAGTGCCTAAAGGCAGCTTAGGTTGTATTATCCCCAAGGAGTTGTGACGGACATTTAGTGAACATTGGATCCGATGACCAGGGTAATAATATGCGCTATGAACATACAGTCGTGGGTGGATAGGGCGCTCTATAAATAGCCGTTATTATTACTTAATTCATATTGCCAAGTCTGGTTTCGCCACTACCTGCAGTAATTGCACAATGGGACTAATGTGCTGGTACGCCTAAGGACTAGTAGCAGTTTGCCAACTCTGTATGAGCAATATTCTACTTCTAAAACAAATCATGTTCTTTACATAAGAATTCTATATTGGTTATTTGCAAATATATTCGCACTCCCGTGGCGACGTAATAGATGAAAAATTATCTTATTATGTGTCAGTTTCGAATTATTTTAATATTATTGCCAACAAATTGTGATGCAAACACGAAAGCATACACAAAAATATTTACCTGTACGCATGTGGTAACTGGTGTAATTATAACACAAACTATTTTGGAATGCAAACTTTTTAATTGCAAACACGGCGTTTAAAATAACAATGTGTTTCCTGCCAAGCGCAGTATAACATGAATCCCATCAGTTTTAAACCTACGTTTCATTGGAGTACATCTGCAAAATGTTTTTGCAGTCTCTGGCTGCAGCATAGCATTATTTCCAGTCACTAGCAGAAGCTCACTGATGAAACATATAACTGCGGTATCAGGTGCCCTCTAGTATTTGTTCTCATTGAAGATAGTAATTTGTGTCAGTTAACTAACTAACGAGATCACTCCAAGAGAACTTCTCCCATTTTAATGAACATTTGCGCCCTGGGCAGTGGCTCTTCTCGTCTTTGATGGTTTACTTCCCCTTAGACTTAAAGGGCATAATGGTCGAAACGTGTGAATTTACCCATGAGCAAATGTGGCACCTTGTCGAATATTATCAGTATCAAGCTTATTTGAAGGAATTCTCATCAAAACCAGAGTCAACAGGTAAGTGTGACAACAGTTGTTTAATTTTGTTTTAAAACCTGCCCGCTTAACATAACCTTACTGTGCAGCATAAATGTAAACCTAGATTGTGACTTAAGCATCCAGCCTTTGGTAATTGTTGTTAAAGGAAGTATGTTACTCAACTTTTATGTCGCCTATGCCAAAAATGAATAAACCTGTACAGTATGTCTCTTGTATTATTACCAACAACACACACTTACAATCCACTAACCTTCAAGACACATACCTACAATCCACTATTGAGTACAGTCTCTGTGTGTATTAACATGCACGTATGTTTGGTAATGCTGCCACAGTAAACTTTATATATTGGAACTCGTGAAATTAATGCGACATGAAATCTGAACCACGTGCATCCCAAAGTCGTCACACCTTTTGTCATACGCTCTTTCCAAAGATGATTTGTGGATTAAAAAAGATAAGCCAGTTTTGCGAAAGAGGTACTTATTCTTTAAGTAGGCATGGGGGTTAAATTATGGTTGGTGCTGTGCTAAAGATTTCTTTTTACAAAGATGGTTTGTTGACAAAAAAGAGCAACCAGTTTTGCGGAAGACCTACTTATTCTTTAAGTAGGCGTGGGAGGGGGAGTGGGTGAATTCTGGTTGGTGCTGTGCTGAAAATTAAATGTTTTTTACAGACTGTCTAAAAGGTTAAATTATCATGAGATTACGTTAAGTACTTTTTGCAGCTCTTTTCAAAAGGATTCGCTGTATCTCTGTGAGTCAGCCTATTACGTCCCTGGTGTAAACACGTCAAATGTCAAACTGTTGCCTTGGTGAGACAGGTCATTTATCAAAGTGTATTACAGGGATTTCAGTTGAGGTTATGCTTGGGGCAGAGCTAGGTATGAACTGTAGCAACTTTATCTCGTTATAAAGCCAGTTTACAATGTTCCCAGTGTACAGTTATACAAAGCTATCAAAAGCTACGATCGGTATCGGTCAATATTTCTTAATCACAGTTGAACACTTCCTTTGTTGCGTTTTAAACAAAACGCTAATATGGAAACAAGGTCAAATTTTTTAAAGCTTAGAAGGCTAACTTTCATCATCTGAGCGCTCTCGTTACGCCTTAGGCTTACGAGAGCGATTTGGAACGAGAATCTGGAAAATAATTACACTAGTTACTGGTCGTCAGAATTACCAGACCTGTGTAATCTATGAACTTGTTATGATGAAGCAATGCATGCGCACTGGACAAATAGGTTTAATTTATAAAATTTTAAACTCGTTGTAAACTGTCCAATTTCCCGACTTGTTCTTAATTGGTTGTTTGTTTTGTGGCGAGGGTTATGTTGTTTGGGGTTGGGTGGTGCACATTTGTAAACCAAACCTATTGCCATGGTGTTATTACCTGTGTAAGTAAAGTCTTTTACAGGAAATCAAATAAGTCAAAGTTGCGAGTTGAGTTAACAGTCACCACATCTCCCTGATATCCTACTAGTCGCACGCCAGTCTGTGGTAGTGCATGCATGTAACTTCAGAGCGACTTTAAGGAAACGCTTTTTGGCTTTGATATTAACGTGTTCATTTGGTTGAATTCCAGAATACGAGTAATATTCAAATATTTTATTCACAATATTGTGTTTCTTTGTCTGGTTTTAATTACATTGTCTAGGTGTGCATGTTATTTGTGTGGATGTTTTTATGTGATGTAAATCTAACAACCTACAACTTGCATCTAAATCAGTTGAACTCCAGGCATTTGTTACATACAAGCACAGTGAGGTCAATTGAAAGCAACTCAATAGCAATATCGGTCGACCTTCTCGGAGACATCTCTTTGGCTCGCACAACCATTATGTAAATGTCCAGTATTGACCTAAGAAACCATCTCCAGATATTGACAACATGAACCTAGTCTGTGGGGACAATGTTGAGTTCAGTTAACTCGCATCGACAAATCTGTCTCCTCTATGTTCACCACCCCCTACATGCAGTAATCTCATAAGAGAACAAATTAGGTGTCATCCTTCGGGAACAGCAGCGATCATCCTGTCAACAAAATCATCTCTCATTGTTAAGGCTGCGCGGTATTACCGGTAAACCGGAATACGAACTGAAACAGGTACGTATCGCAATAAGTTTGTGATGTACTGGTACACAGGTGACCATGATTTGTTTTGTTTTAAATTCTTGCATTTTTGTTTATTATCAATTGAAAGTCAAACATTAACGGACACAATGCCAAATTAATATTAGTTGGACTTAAAACTGTGACTAACTTGTTTTTGGGGTGTTTTTAAAACAAAAACTTATCACAGGAAATGTTTTCAACAGCCAATTCAGAATGGAAGTTGAACATAAAAATTTGTAAAATAATAAACGGTAAGCAAAACAAACAATGTTTCTTTTGCGATATATTGCCAAATGTATTGCAACATATAGAAGTGTATCGCAGTACAAAATGTGGAGCAATATTCATTGTAGCACTAAGACCTGCAAATATACATCTTGAAAACACACACATGTTCAAGGAATGTCGTTATGTACAGTAATGATTAATAAGAACCCAATTCTTATTAAAGTGGATGCCTTGGGCTAAACGATGTCTTTAGCCAACACACTTTTTCATAATTACCCGGTGTATCATTTATATAGAAATCGTAGCAACATGTGTTTAATTTGACTGGTGAAAATATTTGAGTGTAATAACACAGTTCGCTTATGAATGTCAACAGTTACTGACCCATTACTAAAGACACACTAACGCAAGTTTGTCTCACTTCGACTCGAGGGTCAATAGATAGGCCTTCAGGTATGTTCATTGCACGTGCATTTGTGTACGCACCTGCAGCAGAATGGTGGGTATTGGTAAAGCATTTGTGTGAAGAGCTCTCAACAAACCTGTAATATAATGTTGTATTTATATGGTTTGCAGAAAATAGGCACAACTCGAAATTGAATTGGGTGTTGCAACACTTTATATTTACTGTGCACTTCCAAAATATTTTTCTTCTTTGGAAAGTTCTTAGTTTACAACAATTTTTAGAACCTGGGCCCCGTTCCTCAAAGCGATTTTAGGCTAAGTTGATCGTAAGGGATTTTTTAAACACTGTCCTGTGAAGTT
>JAULCD010058382.1:0-12093 GCA_032361085.1 Calliostoma canaliculatum | reverse complement strand
CAATTTTTAAGGTCACAAGGTCATGAAAACTTAGAATTTCTCAGGTAGACTGCTTGTCAAAAAGTATGATACAGACACTACGGCGGGGGACATGCCGTCACATTAGTGACAAATACTTGTTATATATGGTTGCAAGGTATGAGGGTTTAAAGACTAAGTGGTATTGAAAAGGCACAGTTGGACTCTTAGGTAAACTCCTTTCATCAAAAAGAGTACACCTGCCTATACATGATACACGGTGAGCTCGGAAATCAAATCTGTTTAAACTGTTTACACATGAGGACGGCATTTTGGGCCGGTATGTTGTCAGGAAACTCATCTTAGATCTCATATTTAGTGTACAAATTACTTCTTGATAATCATTGTATGTCTGGAAACTTGAATAAGTGGATTTCAACATTAGAATCAATCTTTAAAAAAACTGGACTCGTGTGTATTTGGCAGTTCCAGAGACTTATTCAAGCTCATTATTTGCGCAAAATGATAATGGAAATGGAAAGACTTAAAGATCAGTTTACCCCATTTCAGTACCCAGATGTTTATAACTCAAGCAAAAAAATTACATATGGGATATTCAAATCTGAACTTTCATTACAACGATTATTTAGCATTTGTTTTATTACCAAACAACATGGCGTATATCGATCCCTGTGGAAAACAACAATGTCCTTTGCAATTTTCCAGAAATTTCTACAAAAAAGAAATACGTAGGTTTATGAGTGTCGGGGATTGACTGGCCTGGAGCGGTTATACTTTTAGCACTTAGTTGCCTTGGCTTTAAAATATTATTCAAACTAATGGAAAAAAGTAGTTTTGAAAAGGCTCTTGAAAATTGTCGTGATTAAGTGACAGTTCAACGCTTCTAATTGGTCCTCGTGTTGTTATGTCAACCCGTAGTGCACCCAAAAAGTTCCCCATATAGTTTTGTATAGTTTTTTATACAGAAAATATTGTACTTTAAAATGCCACCTTTGAAAAAACCAAACCAACCAGAATGTCATAAACATCTTTCTAAAAAGATTTCTCATGTAGTTAAAGTCAGAAATATGTAAACTGACAAACAAAAGAAACGTACACTACTTTTGTCTGACTATATCTTGTCAACTATACACACTTGAATGCAATAAAATAAACCAGGTTGTAAAGACCATTATTTTTGTAACAGCATTGCTGGGGCCATAGCGGTGGTTTTACACACAGAAAAATCAGTCAACTACAAATTCGCGCTCAATATTACGACAATGTCCAAATCTTGGGTCTTTAGACAAAAAAGTGTATTAAAATTTCGTGTGAGCTTCTCCTGCCTGCAAGCACGCACAGGCTCGCCGCCTCATGGACAATGTCGACCGCCTATTGACGTTATTGGGGATCTAGTTCCAAGTATCCACTAAGGTTCAGCTCTCGCAGAGTGCTAGGACGTTTAGATCTTTGTCTCATCTGTCTCCCAATGTGATTCCAAAGGTTCTCTATCGGTGACATGCCAGGAGAGCAGGCTGACCAGGACAAAATTGAAGGTTGAGGTTGTTCAAGAAGTCCTGCGTCAGACTGGCGGTGTGGGGCCTGGCATTGTCATGTTGAAAAATCCAAGCCCCTGTTGATGCTGGTGAAGAAAGGTTAGGACAACATCTAGGCGTTAAGGATGCTATGCAAGACAAAACAAGAGGAGTCTTGCCGTCTCCGCATATCCCTCCCATAACACGACGCTTTCTGCGCTACAGGGATGACCTTCATGGAAGTAAGCTGATGCTAACCTCTTTCCTCTCCGGTAATAAACACGTACTAGCCCATCAGCATTGCAGAGGTTGAACCGACTTTCATCAGAAAAAGGACACTCTGCCTGTCCCGTCTCGGCCATCGATGTACAATCCTGGCCAAGCGAAGTCGGTTCTGTTGGTGTTGGCGGCTCAAGGCAACTCCACGAAAAGGTCTGTTGGCCTGAATACATGCGGCACGGAGTCTTTAGGCACGGTCAATCGGCTGCTAGGGCGATCTAACCCTCTAGCGATAGCGGATGATGTCACCCTCAGGAAGCGTTTACGCAAATGCAGCTGTCACAAATAGCGGTCTTCTGCGGGGTTTGGCAACCAAACCTTATAGCAATTTTGGCCTGAGTGACACCCACATTCAAAATAGCGATTGCTGTTTTCTCTCTTCATGCAATAAACATGGCATCTTTTAAGTGTTTTACTCTCAGATATGATATTGATTTATAGATTTTTTCATTTTTATACCCCTCGTCTCGGTATTTCACAAAAACCACGTGATTTGAAATCGCATGTTCAGCGTAAAAGTAAGAAATCACGAACTGTACGTCCATAGATCAAACATTATGTGTTGGCTGCGTTTCGGCTAACATTTAAACTCTTATTCATGTTTGAATTTGGTCTCCTAAAAATGAAACGAAATATCAAATGTTACGTTTCTTTTGTTCTTCAATTAATATTGATATCAGAATCATCTTACGCGTATGTCGTCATGAGTGATAGCTTTGTATACATTGCATTTGACATCAGTAGGTAACAATGAAATCTTCTTCAAGAGCTAGGCACTCTCTTATGAGGCTTACGTCTTAACTGAATCTTGGGATATTCTACATGCAACTGGGCCCCGTTTCAAAACTGAGCCGTCATAAACTTACGTTATCAACCATTTTCTGGGCCAATGGCTTCGGTTTACAATGCCAACATTCTTTATAAAACTGTGCACAGTTTACAACAAATATTAAAATTTGTGAGCCAACCCATCGGCTAATTGAAATTGTTTACGACGTCGTAAATATAGGATGGCTTTGTGAAACGGGGCCCTGTATTGGCTTACCGTTGTGACGTTCATTCATTTCATAGTGTTTTATCGGCTGTTCAAAGTTGGCTTGTAATTTGGAAAACAGTGTTTGCTTTCTATTAAAATGGGATGCTGTATTTTCTAATTGCGAAATAATGTTTGAATGAAATATATTTTGGTTTATAATAGATATCAGTAATAGCACATATGTATGTCCTTTGCCTTTTTAAATATGAGAATCTTAAAGAAGAAAAGCTAGAATTCATTTGATTTTTAGATACACATTTTAAGGAAATTGAACCGGTCTGGCATGTTAATGCTTGATTGTTGCGATATTGTAAAACAGTCATACATATATACTAACAACAATAACTTAAGCGCCGCCAACTTTAATTTGGTAGGGTTTTTGCCGCGAATGTAAAAATCCAATCAGATATATTTGATGGCATAAAAAGCTCTTAGTACATTGACGAAAACGATCACGAATGCACGTGAATGCCCTGCATGTCTCGTGAGAGGATATTAAAGTGTGAGGTCGTGCAATTTGAGAAACCAACTATTCAGTGCAAATAATGGCCGATAGCTCGAACAAAAATTTTGCTTTGAAATTCGGTTATGGCAAGGCGGGGTTTATCTATAGGTGAACGATTGCGGATAAATGGATAGCGAGATAGTGAACAATGAAGGTATCCATGGATATCAACGTCTTTATTGCAATATGTGTTTCTAGAAAATGCTCATCAAAGAAGCGAGATAGTGGAATGTCCTGTAGAGCGATTGCCAGACAGTTGGTGTATCATCACAGCGTTATCACATACACGGTTGGTACAGAAACACGCCAAAACCAATGACGTTAAAGACCGTGTCAGATCAGGACGACCGAGGGCGACATCTGTACGAGAGGACAGAGCGTTGTATCGACACGTAAGATGCCACCCCTTTACTTGTGTCTCCGTACTGAGAGAACACTGGAATACTTACAGGAGGGTGTCCATCACAATAAGCAGAAATCTTCTTCGTGCGGCTGGATATCGGGCTCGTAGACCACCCAAACAGTGTCAGTTCTACATGCAGTTAGGACAAATCGAAATCATGTAACACAGTAACAACCTTGCTTCACAGATACTGACTGAAGCTCGCAGGTATTACTGCATTACATAACCGCCAGTGTTTCCTTTGGTTTTTTTTAAACAGCCGGGCACATGGACTGTTTATCTAAACTTATGCCGGTTCTACTCGATTTTTGCCGGACGCCATGTTACTAACACTGAATAGCATATTGTGTCAATGCTATTTTCACCGGACAAAGAGATTGACACATTCAAACTGTACTGACCATAGTAACATTTTACCGGTTAAAAGCCGGTATATATACGAGAACGGGAACACTGTACTAACCACAGTTGTTTTGCGGCAGCAAGAGTTATTATAAAAAGACGGTCTTTTTTTTTATAATAACTCTTGCTGCCGCAAAACAATTGAAACATTGCTAAAAAGTGTTTTAAATCCAGACTCATCAACTCACACTCACATTTTGTATCACTCGTCGAAAAAAGAAAAAAAATACTCCTAGGGAGGCATCTGAGTTCCTTTTGTCGGTACATGTTAATGTTTTTGTTATCAGGAGACACTCGATTGAGATTCTATATGTGTGACTTGTGAAAGTATCTCAGGGGAGCTCTTTAAATCAACTTACCACTGTGTCGCATTTCAACTGCTCCACGAGGTGGTCACAGTTTCATGTTCCACTTGTTTCAGTTAGTCCTCTAAGGATTATACAACCAGTCCACGAACAAGATACTAATGTAACCCACCTGTGTAGCCTAACTCATGTAAACACTCAACATTGTCCTTGCTTTCGCTCAGATAACACCAACATTCGCATACTCGTTTTTTAAAACAACAAACTGCATGGCACATTTGCTTGTGCGTTAATCTCTAATTCTTCTGTGTTTAGAGTGTAAACTTGTATAAAGTATTACATCACCAGCTACATTTTCTCCTTGCAAAGTGTATAATTAAGGACCTTTCGGATGTCAACGTTTTTGTACGTGTGTTCACGATGTTTCGGGGAATATGTGAGGAAGGAGCAAACGTCGTGAACATACTGTACAAAGACGTTCACATCCAAACATCCTGAATTATACCTTACCACTTCTAAATATCCCTTAGAAAATTAAAAAGTCTGGTAGATAATTTTAAAAAAAATCTACATGCATATAAATCTTATTTTACATGGAAATGATATACGGTGCTATGTCCGATCACGCAGGAATACGCGCACTTTAAATTAACGTCACAAGAAGATTTATGGCAATGATAAAACATTACCCGTGAACAGGCATCATTATCTGTGAGCAGACATTCCCGGCTGATGTACTCACATTAGGACCTATTACAGTAGCATTTCAGAAAGTTGTGACTTGATTGTTAGCTGACCCACATCGATATTGCCTTAGCTACTTGACCGTGTTTCACAAATTCGTCTTGTATTTACGACATCGTTCACCATGTCATTTGACAAATTAGTTTGCTTAAAAATTATCAAAAATTCCGAGTAAACCGTGCGCTTTCTAAAGTGCACACTTTACAAAGAATTTCAGCATTTGTAAAGCTGACTGGTTGGCCCAGTGTCGTGAGTTGTGACAATCTGATTAAAACCAGTCCTTTAACTCCGTTGCGCATCTCTACACTACACTGTGGTTTTTAAATTTTTCTTAAAGCAAACACCAGAACGCCGAAAGAAGCATCAATGCGATTGGTTCAAATTAATTTGTCGCGAACCCTTACGGAAAGTCCCCAGATCCTACTTGTGTAGTCTAGAGCAACGTACCAGAGCAAAATTAGTGTTTAATTTTTTTTTTTATCAGAGTGGGTTTACGAAGAATTTGTTAAACAGGGCCTCAGTATGTTTGAGTCAGACTCTCCTCAACGTGAAGTACATTCACGTGCAAGTGTGTACTTAACTGTATTGCGTTGAATTATAATAAGTAGGACTATAAAGTGTGTCCCCATGTATTTGAAAACACATTAATTATTTTGTTTAAAAGAACTACTGGAAGGAGCTCTCCTAAACAAGCTATTATAGAATGTGTTTTAAAGATATTTTGTTTGTTTCAAAGGTATTAAAACTGTACAAATGAATTGACAAATGTACCTCTAGCACTCTATGATTAACACTATCTGCCAGTTTAGGTGGCTCAGTGATAAAGTGGCCAACCGGAAACTGCATCTTTTCCCCAGGCTGAATTGTTTTTATCGTGGAACAGACCAGAGGTGTCATTAAAAGCTCCACACCCTGCTCCCTAACTTGACACTGGTGGTGACCGCCGAGTGAGGGTTTGTTTGTTTCAGAGTGTTATTAATACATGCTAAAACGTTTCTTCTGCTTATTTGGACATTCATCGAGGTATGAGCGTAAATTTTTGGGCGTCATTTACTTTACAATAACGCGAAAATTTGAGTGAAAATTATGCTTTGTAAGTATTAGACAATAATTTATGTTGCAATAGTTTTATCATATGTTCATTTTTGGGGGGGATTTAGTTTCAAGAAAAGCAGTACATCTGCATGGCTTTCAGACGAAAGACGGGGGACAGCTTTTAGTTAACAAAACTGATAGCTTCCTGTCAGTTTTTGTCTACTGGCAATGCTTGCTCAGTCAAGATGACCACGATAAATGAGTTCGTTGAGAAAGCACAGATGTTATTATAGAAAGTCTGTCAATTTGTATGAACAAGTCCTTGTCTTGTACGAAGCAAGGAATGGTTTGCGAGACTGTCACACAGGTTGAGAATGAATTCAAAGGAACATTCTGTATATTATATGAAGTTGTCATTTTGAATTTATATGGCAGTATTTAAGTTTTGGATGTCAAAAACTGAATTTGAGCAAGTATAAAGGGCATGCAGTTCATGTTTCCTTTGTATACACACCCTTCCGTGCGGTTAAAATTCCTTTTGACTGCATGTTCTTTAATAGAATATGGCGGCCACACCGCCAAGGGGAAATACAGTGAATGAACTGACTGTATAGATGGTGTTTCCATAGCAACCGTGTTATATCATAAGTGCAGTAAAACACAGCGAAACTGATACCATATTTATCTTGTATGCTTTACGAAAGTAATCATTGGCCAGTATCGATTTTAACACGCCACTATCGAAAATACTCAATAAAGATATTGTGTATGAACGATGTGTCGCTGCTGTTTACTTAACCACTCTAGGGTAACGTTTCACAAAGCACTCTCAAATTTACAACGTCGTAAACATTTTCATTGGTTTAGGTTTACAAATGCCAATATCGGTGTAAACTATGCACTTAAGGTTTTCTTTAGGAAGTTCAGAGTTGGCAACGATTGTTTATATTCTTTAATCTATTAGTAACCCATTTGTGGAGGGGGATGGTATACGCGGGTGTAAATATAGATGGCTTTGTGCCACCACACCAAGTTTTGTGGAGGGGGGTGGTATACGCGGGTGTAAATATAGATAGCTTTGTGCCACCACACCAAGTTTTGTGGAGGGGGATGGTATACGCGGGTGTAAATATACGATGGCTTTGTGCCACCACACCAAGTGTTGTGGAGGGGGTGGTAAACGCGGGTGTAAATATACGATGGCTTTGTGCCACCACACCAAGTTTTGTGGAGGGGGGTGGTATACGCGGGTGTAAATATAGATGGCTTTGTGCCACCACACCAAGTTTTGACATCGAGACCGGTACGAAAACTTGAAAGTACTAGCTATTACTGCATAGCATCGCAAATGTATTTCGAAAAAAACCACGTTATTTTTTTTGTTGATATTCGGTTATTATTTACAGAACATGAAACCAAACTTTTAATGAATGACAAAGCTTTTTCATTTAAAAAAATGAAGTTATTTTAACATGTGTATCGGGCGATGTTGTTATAGAATAAGGCTGCACCGATACACCAGTGCATCGCGAAACATGGCATACGATACGATACACGATACAGTTTTGCTAGTGAATCGATACAATACGCTACGATACGAAACTGTATACAGTCACAGTAAAAATTCCTTGTCTTGTCAAATACAGTAATTATTTTATTTCCGTGTTCACTTGTAGGAAAGGCAATAATTCAATGCCAGTTTTAAAAAAGAAGAATAATACAATCATCTTACCTAAGAAGACAGAACTCCTTTGTTTGTCTTTGAGGATTCGTCTTTGACAATGTTTTGTTAGTCTGATTATCAGACACCATGAGTGAGTTAGTGTTTAGCTTGGGCAATATTACACCACTTTGCGGCGAGAAAGCTTATGTATTTAGATCTTTAATACTTAGTAGAATTTTGAAAAGATTAACTATAAACGAGCTAAAGGTTTGCATAGTAAGATTTTTGGTTTAATAATATAATGAGTATATAGAACTCAGATTCCTTGAAAGTGTGAGTATATTTCAGTAACTTAACACAATTTGACTGCTGTTGAAGTAACAAATTTTGTTTAGCGTTTCCTTTGTACTTTAAAACAAGAAATTGAAGTTTGGTACAGTTTATCAACTTTAAAAGTTTGAGTTCAGTATTATTTTTAAAAATATATTAGCAATTATATCTTGATATTAAGTGCTTACCTATATACTCATGTTTTAAATCCATAAAACACTTTTTCTTAAATATTGTGGCAGTGTGTTGATTACCGACATCGTGAAATTATATATGCAGGAACATTTTTTAGAAGACAGGTAACTGTTGTGGTTGTGTCACGACTACTATCATCTCTGACGCCTCTGATTTGTTGAGTCAATTTCAAATAATTGAATAAGATAAAGGACTAAAGGTGTATGTTTTTATTGTTTTATTTGATGACTTTGTGTATCGCGATATGTATCGAATCGTGGCAAAGGTATCGAGATACGTATCGTATCGTGGCCTACCAGCAGGATTTCAACCCTATTATAGAACATACTGAAACCGGTATACTGATGATAAAATGTACTGTTAAAAAGGTGTTTAAAACACTCAACAGATTTAGTTATTCCTATCCTCATCACGATCTGACCAACTATTGAGGATACGTTCTGGGTACACATGTGAAGTCCTTCCTGTAAGCAGCACATTCAGCAAACTTCTTGACTAAAAATTCAAGATCGTAACATACAAAAATACACATTTAATTCCACAAAACAGTAAACAATGGCTCCAACTAAATAGTCTTCAAAATACACACTTAATCAGTTTGTTTACGATGTTCACATTATGCAAACTTTAAAGCTCACAACATTTTAACCTCAAGGTTTCATCCCTTATATTAAATAAATGCCGTAAAATGTACACAAAGTATTTGCCACAGGATTTGGTGTTGACCTAATACCGTACATAGCCGCGGCCCCGTTCCATTGCGCTCTCAGAACGCGAAGACATTTCAACATCTTTTAACATTAGAGAGTTATCTCGGTACTCTGTTTAAGATGTCTCTCCTTTATGATAGGTTTACGAGAACGTTAAGATGAAGTTACCATGTCTTAGCCTTACGTGAGTCCAGTGGAACGGGGCCCTGACATTTAAACCTCTTTCTTAAACTGTACATCGGTATGCTTCTAAGTGATTACATTGCAAGTTCGGGATGATTACAGACTGGACCTTTGAAACCAAAAGCCGCTTTACAATGCTGGCGAAAATGGCTGGACAGAAAGCTGTAGATAATTGGATTGGCAATGTTGTTGACATAGGGGCTGTTGTAGGCGAGGTCGTACAGCTTCCTCTCCCAGGTCTGGTACACGCGCGCGTCCGTCTCAGTCGCCCGCACCACTAACATGATCAGGTGGGGCAGATAACTTACGATGAAAACCATGGTGACAATGAAGAATATCTTGGTCACGTGTTCACTTGGTGCGAACGGCTTTTTTTCGCCAGGCTGTTCAAGGATTCTGTTATTGAAACTCCGTCGTTTCTTTGTCTGTAGCCGCAGTCTCCGACAAATCATGCTGTAGAAGAGGATCAAGAAGATTAAAATGAGAGAGAACACTGCACACAGAGAGACGTTGAGGGCGATGGCCGAGGGCGAAGACTTGACCCGCTCCTCTGATCTGCACACTGTGATGTTGATGAGACGGCTTTCCCAGTACAGCTTGATGTCCTGGGGACCATTCACCATCGTTGTGAGCGAACTGATACTTAGGGCTATCACGATTGCGATGGCGCACAGAACCTTGGCCAGTCGGAGCTCGATGGAGCGGCCTAGAGGCTGGCAGATCTTCCGGTAACGCTCCACCGCTATCAGAAGCAAAACTGTTCCTGATGACATGCTGGTCGCGTAGGCGAAGTAGTGGGCCGTCCTGCATGCTGCAAACATATTTATACTGTTAGGATCCGGAACAGTTTTAATCACAACGTCGATTGGCATCGTCACAACGCAACTCATAAGATCTAAGACTGCCAGGATTTTCACAAAAAATGAAAAGGTGGTATGTTTGCACATAAAGTGTTGGATACAGAATACTAAAGTATTTCCCAGAATACCAATTGCCATAAATATGGTGACAATAACACCATTGAACGTCCTCGGGTTCTGCCCAAGTGGGATATCAGCGGTGTTGTTCATATCCAGGGGGTCTGTGCTAGAGGTGTTCAGGGTGGCGGTCATCTTTAGAGACAGTGCTGCGCCGGTGTTGTAGCCGTCTCCGCCCAGGGTAGTCAGATCCATGGTAGTTGTGGAGCAGCGGAATCCTGCCTACGTCATCTGGAGGACACCTCCATTAATGAACAATGGTCATCGAAGAATCCTGTAACATAAGAGCACAAGTTCTCTATACATAGTCATTGGTTGTCTGCGTGCATGGTACTGGTGTAAGATAACATCGGAGTGAGATGACAATCCGCAGTAGGGTCTGTCCCATGTAAATGTCGTCAACGAAATTGAAAAGCAGTAATGTGTTTCAAATACACACACTACAGTTTTTCTAGATACAACTGTAGATACCTTAATTTAAGCTTCTGAAGTACTTGTAAGTTTTATTGTGCCAATAACCTCAATTTATTTATTTTATCCTAAAATATCTTATACTGACAGTTTTGTTTGAAAAAAGGAAAAATATTTCCAGTGTATGTGTATATTTGTGACAAGATCATATTATCTGAAAAGTACCCCATATACCTAATTGAATGAAGACACTAAAGGCAGCTTATATGACAAGTGTGCAGTATTGTTTTGCCCGATAGTTTCGCAAGACTTGGTTACTTTAACATATGAGACATGTACCTTTGCGTAACCAAGTTTACTGTAATTAAATTCTGTGTGAATTGAATTGTATTGGTTAACCCGCCGTGTCGTGGAGCCCAGACAAAGGGGTAATTTCATTAATGTCCTGCCATGCTAGTCTGGAAATCACCATGTCCCTTGGAGCCCGTCCCTTTATTTCTTATAAAAACAAACTGTCTTCTGAAGTCTGTATTCACGCTGTGCGGCCTTTGCGAAATGTCAAATCTCCAACCATTCATTATTATTCTGAATTTGGCCGTATATTCCGTGATATTGTACAGTACTGTACAGTAATGAAAAAACCCAACAGCGAACACCTGTAAAATCTGCATATGTCTACAACTACGCTCTTGAGTAACCGGAACAGTGTTATTAAGGATATATACACCTCATCATAACGATCGCGCCACAAGTACATATTTCATATACTACACCATCTGTGAACATACTATTACACACACACCCTGTTCAGAGCTGCATGTGCATGCTTGCGTTTAGCATGCTTGTTCCGGGAGTCTGTTTGATAAGAATGCAGTATGTACATTGCCTCTTTTGACGTATGTTATGTTGGCAGACACAGCTAAATTTCGGTTTTAGGCATAACTTATTTATAACGAGGTGCGTGTATAAAGTAAAATTAATTCAGTTCAAGTTAGCTTCATCACCTATTACACCTTAAGGGGTTGCTCGAATTATTTTAAAAGAAGGAATTATGAGCCCAACCATGCGTAATACAAAACTTGTTCATATGTGAAAGCACACCTTTCGGGGTATATACATACTCGTGAATTCAACTGATTGAGTAAGCATATACACCGAAACTCCGTGTTTCATAAATTTAAGGTTAAATGAAAAGCATCACCCCCATGACATCAAAGTACCATTCAGCAAATGGAAACGCTTGGGTTTAAAAGAAAATCCAACCAAAACTAAACACCCACCCCTTTATAACTACTGGATAAACATCAACAGATAATGCTCTCTTTCTTATTGCAAATCGCCAACTGCCCGACCTTGAGAATAGTATGTGTGTTACGGGGTGTAATACGGCTCAATTATACCCCCATAACAAAATAAATGAAT
>JAULCD010058271.1:0-12095 GCA_032361085.1 Calliostoma canaliculatum | reverse complement strand
CCCGGTCTTTGGCCCCGGCCCCCCACGGTAAGGGTTACACCTGTCACTAGATGTTGGATATTTTTGCATTTTTGTTAGAAAATGAGTAAAAAGGATTATGCATGCGTTGCTTCTTCTTTTTTGTTTCGACCGGACATATTTATTTGCGACAAAAATTATACATTTTAGAGATCGCCAAAAAGCCAACAACAAACAAACAAAAATCAACCATAAAACAACGTCACCACCTTCCCGTCACCTTCCCGTCACTCCAAAAACGTAAAGGTTTCAAGAAACAAAAAATAGTTTGTGGTCTAGTTAATCAGTTTACTAAAGCTGTGTATTGTATGATTTAGGGAAATAAAAAGATTTAAGCTGAATCTAGCTGACTATATTAAGAAAATTAGTTTAGGGCAATGGGTCATTTACATGGTCATGTCGTACTACACGTTTAAACTACATCTTTATAAGTTACACTTAGGTTTTATGTGAGCGCGGATATTAATGAAAATACTTATTTAAAATAATATCAAAATGTCTCTCTCTTTTTCTCTTACTATTTTCTCTCACACACACAATACTCTCTCTTGCTCTCTCTTCTCTCACACACACACTCATACACACACTCTCTCACTCACATACACATACTCTTTCTCCCTCTCTCTCTCTCACACACACTCACATAACACTATCTCTCTCTAACACACACTCACTTTCTCACACACACATACCCTCTTTCTCTCTCACACACACATACTCACATATATTCACACTCTCTCTACCCCCTCTCTCTCTCTCACACACACACACACACACACACACACACACACAAACACACACACACACACACACACACACACACACACACACACACACACACACACACACACACACACACACACACACACAGAGAGAGAGATACAGATACAGTCAGTGAATAACTGTCTTTGCAGTTATTTTCTTAGTAGTCCAAGGGAGATCACTCACAATAAAAGTATGACCTCATTTTAGATTAACTGTCTGCGTTATATAGTTCATTTAATGCTTTAAACATTTAATGTTTTAATGAGTTTATATTTAGAAATATAGAGTGACTGTCGTTAAAAAAACTGAAGTTTTATTTGTTTACATTCATCAAGTAAAAATTTGTCTCATTAACCTCCAATCAAATTTACGTCTGCAATAATGTTTTGTTCGATGCCATTACGATCTTCGGACCTGGAAACGAATACACTGGTAATATAAAATCAAATTCTTGGTTCATGTTAAGGACTGTCGTTTGAGTGTGTGGAGGTGCATTATCACTCCTTATGACGCATTCTACTAATCCTAATGGTGCAGGCTCATGTATGGTCTGGGGTGTGTCTGTCATGATTATAAGTTGACACTGGTGATTGTGATGGAACTAGTAATGGCCAGCTCTACATCAGGAACAATCTCAATCAAGCTGTTGGGACCCATTTCACACCCACTACGGCCACCCGTCCCATAAGCATTGACAACAACGCTTGACCACATCGTTTCATTGTGTAAGAGTTTCTAGGGCGTACTTTTTTTAGAAATCTACTTGCCCTGCAAGGAGTCTACTCTGATCCCCATCAAACACATTTGGAACAAATCGAGCTTAAGCTTAGTAGATTGTAGGTGCTAAAATATAACATTGGCTTGCGACTGTGGTAGCGCAGAGATCGCTTTGGCACCGGTTCCAAATCGACGTCTGTGCCACACAGTCGTAAGCCTATAATAAGACAGAACATTTCCAAAATCACTTACGATCATCTTAATACTAAGATCGCTTTAAAGAAGGGTAAATGCTGTCGTTATGGTACGTGGTGGATACAGAATATACTGTTATCAAACACCTCGGTAGATGTCATGCCTCGAGTCATGTCAATATTCCTGCTTATGCACAATCTCATAAAAACCAAAAAAACAAACATGTCGCCTACATTTTTTTTTTTTTTAGTTCATTGATCATTCATTTATCAGGTCACCAGGTATTAATGCACTTTAGAAATATGAAAGTTTGAAATGAACAGAAAGTTGTCATCTGTTCTCAAATAATTAAAAAAAATATGAAGTATTGGTTTAAACCAGCTACTAAAATATGACAGATCATAGACAAAAGATTCTCAGTAACTCATTTGCACTTTAGAATTCTCAAAAATGTAGATGATGTTTCTGAGCGTCAGTGAATTTAATGCAGAAAGTATATCGGCTGTGTGTCTTGATAACTGAGTTTTTCATAAGGCTTTTTTGGTAAAAATAATATGGGAATTGTTTACTTAACAAAATGCTACAAAAAACCTCTGTAAAGGTAAAAAATGGAATGAAATGGGTTCAATTCGCCATTGATTTTGCAGCTAGAGTGTAGCCAAGAGCACTTCAGCCCTATGCGACTCAGTGGCGTATCAACTGTATGCTTTAAGTGAACATTATCGCGCTGTGAAGGACTTTTAACAATTGGTCCTTGGTAACGTTTTGAGAATATGTTCTATTTTGACATCGCCAGGAGAACTCCTATATTGACCACTTTCCGAGCAATTATCCACCATTGATCGACATAGCTTGCATTGACACAATGGTGCAGATTTGAAAAAAAAACCTATTTAAAACTTTTCAAAGTTTTGTGCGCTGTGTCTATTGTTAATATTTGTTGGGAGTAATTCAGTTTTGGTAAAATGTAAAAATTAACCCAAAATATTGCCTAAAAGCAAGTGAAATATAAACTCAATACAATTAGTCTTTGTGGTGAAATACAATGATCCGTATGAATTTTTGTATGATTCATGTGCTGCTTAACAGATACTGACATTATACGGAGGTGGCATTGCCACCAACATCAACTGATTGATTGGCATTTCAGAAGTTGGCCATGAAAGTAATAAAAGAGAATTACATTATGGATAACACCTGCGCTATTGCGCTGAGAGCCTGAGAATACTTTTTTTTCTCTTTTATTACTTTCATTGCCAACTTCTAAAAAGGCCCACCTCACCAGCAAACATTATATATCTGATAAAGGATAAAAAATATGCACCAAAACGGTTTCCTTATGCAAAATAAAATGACCATCAAGAACTTCTGTCATGTATTATTATGTGTTACTGTATTGTTTTTGTGCAATGGTACTGTTCTTTTATCTATAGTTTGGAAGGGTTAAAGGAAATATACCCCGTAATGTCTAACTGCCAAACATTTTATGATGATAAAAATACACACCCCTTGTTTGATTCTTGTTGTAAAAATTGGTCAACAAAAATATTTGCAAGATATGCAGATAGTGTGTGTGTCTGTTAGTGGTTGGAGATTCTGTGAATCGGATGGGGTCTAACGCCCTGTATTAACAAAAATTTACAATATACACGCAACACAACGTATTACCTGATTAGTTCCCATTTAGGCCACCATAAACCTAAGTGCTAGTCGTTAACTCTTAGACTAAATTGTTTGAGAGGCATTATAGAAGTTGTGAGTACTGAATATGACAAACTTGATGGATAATCAACTTCTTTATTGCACAGTAGCTAAATCCTTGAAGTATAGATTCTTATACCGTTTTCAAACTAGCTTGAAAAAGGTACAACAATCGATACTGAATCGTCGCTACTGTGCAATAAAGAAGTTGATTATCCATAAAGTTTGTCATAATCAACTCTTTTCAGTTGGGTCTAAAACTGTTGAAAACCAATTCTGTTATAATTTGTTTAAAATATCTCATAAGGAACAAAATAGGTTATCAAATGGAATTTGGACAATGACACGAACAAATATTGAGCTTGACACTCTTAAGGTATGAGTATTGAGTCTGTACGTCACATTTCGTTGGGTATGGTCATTTTCCAGCCACAAAATGACCAAATATAATGTTAGCATTACAGGTGAGTGAGTGAGTGAGTTAGGGTTTAAGCATTGCAGGAATAATGTTTTCATCCTGCCACACTTATACAACTACTTATCTTTGACCATTTCATGTGGCTCTATATACCCTTTCAGATATATCAAACAAATCTGTAGAATACTGAATAACATAAGTTCATCTATACAGTGATATCTGTTTTTATTTCATCCTTCTTCCACCACTGCAATCGACTGTTTAAGTCGTTATCACTTTGATCGCAAGAACTGAGACAGTGAGGAATCTGTAAATGAATGGTCACAAGTAGAATTAGTTGGCTCCAGACAGCAGATGATCTTTTTCTCAGCTTTACGTCGACAGTTTAATGAAGATGAATGGGTCACCGCTTGTCAAGTAGACATGAAACGAAAGTGTCTGAAACGTTGATCACAGAACTTGCATGGACGTTTAATCCCTCTGTTGTAATAAATCCATTACAAACATTATAGAAGCAACATTTTATCTTTTAATATATTAAAATATTACTGAGCGTTTTATAATAACATTAAAATAACTTGTAACCGGGTTATACACACGGTTTGAGAAACATGATGAAGTTGTAAATTGTTTTACTCATTTCGCACCGTGAATGTGGGATTTTTAGTAAAGTTGCCACCTGACATTAAATGTTTGTCGATATGTATTGACAATGGTTTTAAGAACTCTGGATAGTATATCGAGTGGATAGGCACAAACTTAGAAATTGGCAGACACAATGCTACTCAGACGTTACAAAATGTTTTGTTTATTCAAGTCTCTCATTGACAATATAAATATATATATTGAAAAATGAGCATACACACATGTTCATCAGAAATCTAATTAAAAGGCAAAATAGCCTCTTATCATGACATTTAATTCCCTTTGGTCTTTAGAGTATCTACCGATTTACGTTTGCTTACAAAGGGCAAAACAATTCTAATTATAAGAACATTAAAAAAATGAAAATTTGTTAAATATCAAAGGTGATGGAGCACGAACCATCTTGTCTATGCCGTTTTGTAGCTAACGTACAGAGAAGAGATGCTCAGATATGTAAACCTCAGTTTTGTATCGACAGTTCACTTTCAAATTAACATGGTTTCTCTGAAGAACACTGTAAAGTCCTAACTAACGTTTGGAAACAACTAGCAATGCTAAGGTCTACATAAGAACGCAATACTGACCACTAGCTGCGCAATTTTATCTATTGCCGCTCTATTAAGCTTGTACTGTCACAAGGGTGTATATGAAAAACATATCATTTAAACGGTAGGGAAATGCTCAGCACTTTATTCTTTGTTAATGTGGTTTTTTTGAGAGAATGTAAAAAATGCTAAAATCTGGTGCGTAAAGGCTTATTAACTATGAACTTGGTATATGATGTGATAAAGCATCAATATATGACAGAATAATCAGTATCAAAAGATATATGACCTCAGGACTTAATGTATGAACTACACAATGCACATGAAATAACAGTTGTTGAAAAAGCAACTGTGTGCTCTTTAACAAAAATGACAATAATATCACTATAAAAAATGTATAGAAATTATTCAATGAATTTCCATTGGTTTGATGAGATTTCCCATGGAAATCTCATCAAACCAATGGAAATCCGCTGAATAATTTATATACGGATTTTCCAGTACATCCAAATGACAATAACACAACAACGTACACATTATGAATGGTACTTTGGATATCTGGTTGTACATTCTAACTAAGCATTTACCATGTCAATACACAACATCTTACATTTTACACAAAATACACCTCCAGTGCTGTAAAACATAAAAATGAAGCAGAATTTAAATATACTGTGAAGGAACTGGCCTGTATCGTGAATCAACCTTTTAACTTTAACGTTTTCATGTCTATTCAACACATCCGTCTTCATTAAACTGTCGAGGTAAATCCGAGTAGGTGATAACATGTTGTCTGAGGCCAATGGATTCCACTTCTAACCACTTATTTACAGATACCTCACTGTCTCCGTTCACGCCGAGCAGCTAATGCAAAGACTGTTTGTAAAGTTAAATCAGTCAGGTTGTAGTATATGCGTGGGTTTTTGTTGTAAAATAGAAAACACAATATTTTTTATTAAAACAAATCGTTTGTCCTGTTAAAATATTTTAAATGCCAAATTATTACATTTTGTTGTAATTCCCTTGGTAGAAAAATAGATTAATATTTCTTTAAAAAAAAGTTCAAATGTTGCGATTCTATACCCGTGATGTCTTTATTGAGTTTGTCCGACAGATCATACCACGCAAGTTCGTTAAATAAAATTTATGATGCTTTAGTTCCACGTCTACTTAACAATGAGCAAAATTTATTGCCATTAAAGTATTGACGTGAAGCCGAGAAGCTTACCAGACGCTGTTTTGATCTTATTGAGTTTATCTCTGACTATTCATTTACAAATATTCCCAGCTTACCAACATCAAGTTATAAATACATGACACTGAACACTCTAAATAGTGTAAGTCGAAGTTTGATACATTAAGGGGCATGTTGAAACAAGAAAGAGTCACATATGACAAAATTTGTTAACTGTATATTGGTGACATTTTCTTCCTGCAATGCCCAAAAATATAGTTCGTCCAAATTATAGTTAATGTCTTGGTACATCGTACATATCCCCTGTGTTATTCATGTTACATAGAATGATCATCATAACAAAATGATGGTGAGTCTATAAAATAGATAACAAATACCCCGCCACATCACAAACGAAGGGTATCTCTCATGGAAGCAATAGAGACGAGTACTTCAGGAGCATCATGATATGATGCATTGCAGATTTGCAAAGTATATTTTCCAGTAAGTATAAGAAGATGAAAAATGCACAAACTTAGGCATTTCAGAAAATGCCTGGGCTTAAAAGTTAGTCATTTCAACAGATGACTGAATTTAGTTTGCCTACGTATTTACTAAACAACAACAGTTTCTGTAACATTGAATAGGATTTAATGCAAAGCTATTTTTTAAAACAAATCTGAGTGAATTATTATTGAGCGTCGCGTGAGCAATTTTGTTCAAACAAATCTCAAACACTTTTAATTTGCAAAACAATAAAAACAACTATTTTTAAGTATTCAATTTAAAGCCTTTAATTTGCCATACAGACTTCAAAAAATGCTGGGCAAAAAACTAAACCAACAACGCTTTTTAAGTATTAAATGGAATAATTTGCCATACTGATGCTTGACTTCATAAAAATAAGAAAGTCACCAATTGTCATTTTTGTAAAAAAAATTACGTGTGTATCCACCTCTGGTTACGATGCAAACAACACATCTTCGTCTTATGGAATATACCAGGCGTCGCACAAGGTCCTGTAAGATATTAGTGCATGTCTGCTGGAGCACGTGTTGTTTAGTTAAGAAGTATCCTAAACAAGTCAAACAATATGAGGCCAGGCGTTGTCATGTTGAAGGATAATGCCAGTGTCATGACGACGAAATAATGGTAAAACATGTCAAAACTATTAAACATGTCCTCTATCTCGCTGCAATCCCACCCAATACCTTAACGCTGCCGCCTCAAAACCGAACTTTTTCCTTGACACAATGATTGACGTAACGTTCACCTCGACGTCGGTACACTTGAATTCGTCCATTGCTCTGGTTGAGGTGAAAACGAAACTCGTCAGTGATCATAAGCCCTGCATATTTAAGGCAGCGACGTACGGTTTCTGAAAGTAGGCAGTCACTGTTGTTGGCTTGAATTTATTTCGTAGGTGTGTTGTTCGAATCCTGTCTTGTCAATTATTGGTTTCGCGCGGCCTACTACTCTGAGGACGGTCTCTGACTCTCTGTTGCCAACGTTGCCATAAACATCAAATGGTGTTTCCGTTGACGTTAAATGGTTTGGCAACATCACGTTGATCTGATCCTGCTTTTAAGCACAACCAATGCCTCTCAGATGCGCATTGCATTTTGTAATGTTGAATAATTACATGCTTTTCTGTAGCAGTTGCGTTTTGTGACTTGAGTCGATACATGTACTACAATATTGAAAACTCACCTTTACTTGTTTGAATAATACACTAAAATGCTAGTGTCACAGAAACATTTGTTGTTGAGTATACATATGTATAAGCTTATTCCCTAATTAATTTTCTTCGTGTCTGAAGGCCACTCTCAACCTAATACCCAATATTTAAACATCATACGTTGTGTTACGCTTTCACAGTTGCCAAAACTTGTTTTTACAACTCTTATGGTCTGTTTTATTTTCATTCGATATTTATCTCATGTTCAACACAATTCCCCAAATTAGCCACGATATATTCAACTAGCTGCGTGTATTTATACTTTGTTGTCATTCGGGTTGTTAGCTTCAGACACTAATATTTACCAAATGTCTTTATCATGGCGCAGAGGAATGCGTCCAATTTGTCATTTTTTCAAATAAAGATTGTAATTTCCGACACAATAATACTTTCTGCAATGCTTGTATGAGATTGTTTTAATAGACGAGCAATCGCTGATAAATAATTTTACATTTATATGTCGAACAAGATGATTTTCTTAACACCGTTATTTTGTAGTTTGTTTACCATGTTATGCATACACAAATTTGGTTTGTTACTGGAAAGAGAAATACGCCCTCTGTGTTTACTGAATCAGTACATAACATTTTCAGAAACCATTTAGACTTTTCACTTTGAGAGGCTTTTTTGCGACACTGTATGTACTCTGTTAGTATGTATCAGCTTAAATAACTTCACACTTGAAAAAAAACCACCCAAAAATTAGGTTTTTATATGTCTGACACATACCTATTATTTGTGTCGCCCAGACACTAAAGTATCTGGACGACACAAATAACATGAATATATCACGCCAGACCTCTCATAGTGAATCGTCAAAACAATTTTGGAAACATTGATATTGTGTAGCACTGTTCATTTGGTTTCTTTCAATTTTGGCAAATGGTGCCTCCTGGTCGGTGGCTAACGTACTGATATTAAAGGCCACCACATTCAAGTGACTTCATGATCTGAACAAATAATTTGAAACATACTGGACTTGTCAGTGTTAATTTGACCAGCACCTACTTTCATGGATTTTATTGTTTTAATCTCCTCACAGCTGCCGTAAAAGTGGGGCTTGTGCATTTACTCACTTATTCCCATAAAGCTATAGCCACAAGGGTTTTGTGCAAGATTTTAGTTGATAGAGGTTGCGTCACTGTGTTCAACATGCCACAACGTCGGCACCTCACGATTAAAATGCGAACCAAAGCTATTAGGTGGCTGAATTAGAATGTTTCAAAGCGGAAAGCTGCTCCAAGGTTAAATGTTAGTCTATTCGTCACTTGCAGATTACATCAGCTTTCAACAAACACAGACATAAAGTGATAGACCAAGGTCAATATGCCCTCGCGTGACAACAAGAAGAGAAGACCGTCATATCGTTTTTGGAGCATCAAGGAGGAGAACAATCACAGCAAATAATCTCTGAAGGCAACTGAGGGCTGCTACGGTAACACATGGTAGTGTCCAAACCATAAAAAAACGCATGAGAAAAAGAAACAGCAGTCCATTGGTGATTCCTTGTCTTCATCAAATTGGCCCACAGGCGGTTTTCAAGGATGACAATGCTGGACTTCAGTGTGTACGCATAACCACTGACTTTTTGAGACAAATTATGTTACTCGCATGCAATGGCCAGCATATTCTCCTTATACGGCACCCATTGAACGCGTTTGGGATTTGTAAACAAAACGTGTTAGGGAGAACCTCACTCCACCTGAAGATTTGCGCCAGTTTGTTCAATGACAGAGTTTGGATTGGCATGCTATCCTACAGCACACATTTCAGACATTAGTGACATCCATAAGGCGTCGTTGTTATGCATGTGCGGTTGCTAGGGCGGACACAATCGGTACTGACTTTTTTCTGTGGACTCAAGTGACATTATTAACATCAAAACTTGTTCACAATTCTTTCTTACTGTACATGTATACTCAGTAATTATTGAATTTCCTGCACATATATTTGTATTCTTTTTTACTTTAGGTGCACACATATCAGTGTTCCCTAACTTTCATTTGAGTAGTAGAGTTACATTATACCCAGCATATGACTACGAGATACACAGTCCGTTTTACAGACCATCTTGTTTGTAGCTAAAATTAACAAAATAAATGTGTTAACAGAGCCCTAATTGTAATGGTGTGTGTTTCGTTGACTGACAATTTATAAAACAAAACATATATTTACAGTCTGAGATTGAAAGTGGAGATTCATATTATCGTTGGATCCACTATATGATTTCATTATGCAAGATGTATTACACAGACGGCTACAAGTCAGTACATTAAATCACCTTTATATTATCTGTGAATGATTTACTTATTACCAGCAAAGGGGCGTCTGCGATTATATGAACAAAAATATACTTTATTTCTTTTCGTGTTTAATCAAGTGCATTTGAGCCTCAAGTAGCCCATGATTTAACCTGACAACAGATCTTAAACACATGGGGCACAATTACATAAACTAGTATGGACGTAATGCAACTGTCAAATTCTAAAACCTGCTGATGGTGTGGAAATACAAATTAGATTTGCTGTAATATCTCATGGTATAATCAAATATTTAGTAGAGGACAAATGTAATCAAAGCACATGTTCCTAATATGTAATATTTTTACAAATGTGGTAAATATCGTGTTTTATTTCGCTTAAACTTGTAATTTTCAAAACTGAACGAAAAGCTATTACATTTTGTGTGTAGTATGAGGGTGAAGTGAACCTTTGAAACACTTCATAGTTTGTTATATTTTACAATGATGACATAAAAAATGTACTGTCTGGTAAAATAAAATTTTAAAAAGTCTGTATTGATGGAGTAAGTCATTGACTAAAATCGCCTGAGGAAGCAATAAACAAATAAAAACTCAAACAAACAGTAGAATAACAAAAAATACACGTGCAGGACTATCTATGTATGTTTTCCATTGGAAATCTCACCAACCTAATGAAATTCTGCTGAATATATTCTAAATAATTTGTTTTGTAGTGAACTGTTTCCTTTTCAGATTGCAGTATTTGCAGAAATTGCCAGTTCACAAAACTACAATAATTGTTTTTGAATACTCACCTAGCAGTGGCTAAGTGGTCAAACGTCTAACGTCAGCACTCATGATGTGATCAAAAATATAACATATGCTGTATTTCTGTCTAAAGGGCATATAAGTTAAAGCTTTCATCGTTTTTGTGTTTGATATGTTTAACCACGAAGCAACTGTTAATGCCATGTACATTCTTTTCTGACCGTATGGCACTGCAACAATACGTAAGCGAGTTTTGGTTTAACGCCGTTGTCAACATTTTTCAGTTATAATTGCGGTGGCAGGAGAAAAGCCTGCATCACCAATGTGGTTATTTGATGCAGTGAAACCTGCGAGCTTCGGCTGGTAATTGCGAACCTGCGATTGTTACTGTAGTTCACGGTATTGCAACCTGTGCCACTGTGTTAAATTTGTTTCCAACATAAAAAATGACGCCGAAACCCACTGGGCGGGATTCAAACCCCAGACCTCTTGGTCCAAAGTCCGACATGCTAACCACTGCGCTGTCCCGCCCCCAAAGAATGTGTGAATGCAACACAAAGTTACATAACAAACAATAAGAACCAGAAATCGGGGAAATGAGAGTTTTGATCACGACTGATCATTCGTTATTGTAACCTACTTCCATTTATCTGTGCTTATTGAAAATAATAATTCAATAGAGTATAACTAATACGCGCTATCTTTAACCTTAGATAAGATTTTATCTAGCAGATAAAGTGGGGTTTGATAAAATGAAGTTTGGGATTATCTCATCTATATTTTAGGATAACAAGTCAATACATGTCAAGTGTAGAATTCATGTTTTGTAAACTAATAAACAAATTGAGTTGCATGTCATGCTAACAATGTGTCAGTATAATGATTGGAACGCCCTGTATAAAAGCAAAGCGTATTTATTTACTAGGCACTGGAGGCCACCAGCTAGTCTTAAACTCTTAGAGTCCCGAACTTATTTCATTAGAATCTGAACCTGTTAATAACCTGTTCCTAATGAGCTTTTTTAAACACTACTATAAAAAAAAAAACGTATAGAAATAATTCAGCGGATTCATATGGAAATCTCATTAAACCAGTGGAAATCCGCTGAATCATTTTTTATACAGTTTTTCCAGTGCAAATCATAAAATAATAAGTGGACAATGACACGG
>JAULCD010058160.1:0-12096 GCA_032361085.1 Calliostoma canaliculatum | reverse complement strand
GATATCCATAGAACACCTTCATTGTTTATCACGCACACTTCTAGAAAATGCCCATCAAAGAAGCCTCCCCTTAGTTGTTTTCATCAGTATATCTGCATTACATCTCCTCGGCTAACAGGAAAAACCATAAGAAAACTACATCATGTATTATTACTTACACTTTCAAACATGACTTACACATTGTAACTTCATCATTAACTGGCCCATGCTTCACTAAGGCTTCACAAGATGAGGAGCTGACTCTCAGTCGATGGGTTTACTTTATCATTAACTGTGCACTTTTCGTAGCAAATGGAAGGTTGTAATTTTTACAAAACCTTTGTTAAACAGCACCCGGAACTAGGGGTGTCACGATACACTTACCTCACGATACGTTACGTATCACGATTCAGTTTTTCGACATTTTTGTTAGAAGAAAGATCAAATTAAGCAATCAATTCAACTTTAAATAATTTAATAAATGGGAAGAACATAAACTTTGGCATTTTTTCACAACCAAATCGAACGAATGTCAAGTTTTGTCAGTCATCAAAATATAAGTCTCCGATAGGCTGACACTGTGATACAAGTTTGTTCATGTCACATTATTATGTCCATTGTTCATGATCATTTTAGCATAAACTCAGTGAAACACTGATCATTTTAACCTTAATATTGGTGTAGAAATGTATTTGAATTGACACAAATTATGATTAGAATCGATACAAAACATAATAATGAATCGATACACTGACTACTGTATCGTGCATTGCATCGTCAGGGAAAATATTGCGATGCATCGGCGTATCGTGACACCCCTACCCTGAACTATTGTGATACAATACTATTATCAGGTTATTTAAAGTTATTTTATGGTTTTGTCAGTGATGTTGACAGATTGACAACCGTAAATACTGCTGAATAGACCAAGCTGATAACATGGTATCTGTAACACTTCATCTCCCTGATACGATCAGACACAAATATATCATTCATCTTACGTTTGATGGACAACACAAATTGCAATATAATTTTATCTATCAGTACATCGGGCAAAATTTAAAACACATTTCTTTTTTAAATTATTATAAAATCTTTATTTTGCAAAGAAAATTCTGTTATGAAGTGATTCTTATCTGGTGTAGTATCCTTAGGCTTCCCATGTGTGCTTTTATTTCACTTTATACAAATGAGTTACGTGAAATGTACAAGTTCTACTAACAGATGCGTTTAGTTTACCTCTCATTAGTTTGCGATTTGTATCAAAATGTTTATTTCTTTATTGAAATATACTACTGTTTAAAATTTGTCAAACACACTGTCAGAAAAATTCTTGATTCTAGTAAATTTTCCTCATCTCAAGTTTATTGTTGATGTATAATAATAACCAATTAAAGTACAGGTTAACTATGGCAATGCACACAAAGGATGACTCCTCTCTGGAAACACTGAAGTTATTGTGAAATACTGTTAGTTTAAAAAATAAATACCTTAATAATGTATTAAGCAGTAAGTAAATATACTGCTTGGTTGTCAAAGTTTGACCAGCATGATAAAATAATAGACTTTACGACTCGACTTGGTCATTGCCAATTAATTGTGTTTGTACTGGATAAAGGAACCAACACACTTAAAATTTACCAATTTCAGTAATATGTTACCGGTGAAAATACGGAAGAACAGAACCACTCTGGATATTAATTACAATAGATTAATCAACATCATTTCAAATGTTCCAAGTAATTTGTTTTTTTTAAAATGATTTTGAAAATTTAAAAAATGTAGTTTTTTGGTATGCAAACCGTGGTCACTGTTAGATCAGCATGTTTCTTGTGACCAAAGATTTCCTTTATGGGCAAAATTATAACAAACATTATTTTGATCATGAATGTATCCTTTGAAACTGTGCGTAGCTTCATCTTAGTATAGGTTGCAAGGTTTCGTTTTGTCGGTCTGCGTGGCCGAATGGTTAAGGCGTTGGGATGTTCAGAGCTGGCAATTTGGTGCCTGACTCTGAGGGTGTGGGTTCGAATCTCGCACGGGGTGAGTGAGTGAGTGAGTGAGTTATTGTTTTACGCCGTTTGGGCAATATTGCAGCCATTAACGGCGAGCAATCTCGCACGGGACTCAACCACGAAAAGTGATAGAATATTCACGTTATCAGAAAGTGTAATCTTAAATATAACATATAGTAATGTTTCCTTTGATTAGATTTTTATGATAATGACACTTAAAAGTCGCTTTAAAATGTAAAAGCAACTGCTGATTTAAAAGACTCCTACGAGTCCTAGATCTATTAAATTTCAAGAAAAGCCTCCAGGGCCCATTCCTCAAAGCGAGCTTAGGCTAAGTTAATCGTAAGTGCTAAAATATAACATTGGCTTACGACTGTCCTAGGGCAGAGATCGATTTGGAACCGGTGCAGGCTCCAAATCGATTTCTGTGCTACGACAGTCGTAAGTAGGTGATAAGAAAAAACTCCATGAGGACATTGTTTTTAAAATCATTTACGACCAACTTAGCCTAAGATCATTTGAGGAACGGGGTCCAGTTTGTAACGAGGAAGTGGGTGTACCATGACGAATTGTATTTAATCATGATCATCGCCATCGGGATCCGGTTATACTGATCGAATTACTAATTAGATGAAAATGACAACTTCAAAAACAAAACAATTAAATTTGCCCCCTGTGGGGGAGAACACCGATGACATATGTGAACGATACAGACTAAACGAATAACCTGACAACACTAGCTATTTTATTTGCCGAGCCGACAACGATGGTAGGCGTTGCTAGCGACGTGAGCAGCACTCGCAGTCGTACCTTGTTTCCCGTGTCCTCGGCCAGGAGGTCCGGGCTGTCATCAATTCCGTCCTAGAAACAAAGCAACAAGGCATTGTTATTACCATCACGCAAATAGTTTTATCAGCAATATTTTTAAATAAAATAACTCTAACCAAAAAGCACACCCACCATCATGGCTGCAGTTTTTGTCACGTGACTAAACGTCTGACTCAGAGCTACTATATTGGTTTCGTATTTCTGACTCATTTTATTATTTAAACAATGTTTATGTGTTTTTCACTTTTTTTTATTGCAGGATTGGCGCCACCATTTGTGGTGTTTAGCGTCCGTTGTCCGTATCTCAGATTTAGTGCACGTTGTGCAAAGTGAAGGGACCATTCATTTAGTGTTATTTTAGGAGGGAGGTATCGTTTTAGTCTCCACTAAACCTATTTGTAGACGACCACAACATCTCAACTTAACTATGACGTAATAATGTAGGCACTTTACTGTGACTATGACACACATTCGTCCATCATGTGATAAGGATTTTTTTACGAACAATGATTTTTTCCCCAATATAGCGGCATGTCGATTTACCGTAAAAACCCCTCATTTGTTGTGTTATCTATTGTTTGTAAATAACACATGTAGCCGTATGTTTGTATATTTTACTATTTTGGTTTTAAGCTATAAGGTATATTAAATTAAGGTGTATTTAGTTGTATTCTTAACCATTTATTATTAAATAATGGCCTGTGTCACACTAACTGATAGCTTAGCTAGTTTCATCAACCAGCTTGGGTAATCAAATTAGTTCATTCATTGGGTTTAGGGTTAGGCTTCTTTGTAGATTACGGGATTTGCTTGTAATCAGTTTCTTCATTGTTTCTGAGCTTTTTACATGATCACCTCTTGCCTATATCTTGCTAGCCAGGCTCTCCCCTTGGAACAACAGCACAGATACGTAGGGTAAGTTATATTTTATACTTTAATAGTATTCTTTGTAGTTTGGTATTTTAGCATAGGGTTAGGTTTTGGATGTTTTATCGTGTTTTAGTTATGTTCGAAGTAATATTTGTCTAAACATGTAAATATACTTTTAAAGAGATTAGAGTGCTATGGTCAGAGTATGAACATATTCTGGGTTTAATTAGTATCATACCTGAGCAGTATAGATATATATTTATGCTAGTATTTATGTTACATAGTATAGATATATATGCTATGCTAGTGTAGGTAATATATTTTGTTTATGTCGTGTAGATGTTGTCTACACCAGTAATAAGTTTATGCTGTAAGAAAAGTATGTTTATAACATACTAGTATTAATAGTAATGTATGTATATTTGTGGTAGGAACATATTAGTGTATTCTATGCTAATAGTATCAGTATATGTATTTTAGAATAATGTACCCATATTTTATACCAGTATTTTATTAGTTGTGTGTCGTCTACTTAGTGCTTCAGTAGATATGGTTTTATTGTATATATATTGTGTAGTTATGATGCATACACGTGCATCATCTGTAACAATGGTTAAAGATTATCTTCTTGATATTTAGTTTACGTCAGACTAGTTTTAGTTAGACTAGTATAGAGTTAAAAGTTAGAAGTTAGCAGTAAGTATTTATATTTAGGATTAAGATTAGGGGTAATTAGTTACATCGTTAGGGTTAGATATTTTAAGTAAGTTACTAAGTATTTGCTAAGTTTAATAATATGTTATGAAGTCATGTAATGTAGCTAGTGTTATCTGTATGTAAATCTTATTAGTATATATTAGTTAGTTATTAGTGTATATTTATTTATTTAGAGTCCTACTAGTACGATAGAACAGGCCGACTAGATCTGGAGCCTGCGTCCCTGAGACGAGGTGAGATGAATTTGTGTTTTACATCAGTATGCTAAAGAAATAGTAGTTTTATGTATGTGATAATATATTTTATACCTGTTATGTTTGTAAATAAATGTTTTAATATATATTAGTAAAAAGGGTTTTAATATATATTAGTAAAAAGGGTTTTTTATGTTATCTTAAAGTTGTTGTAATATGGGAGCAGTTATGGAATAATGTATTTTAAACATCTGTCAATTGTAATAACTATTTGTCACCCATATAGTATACTATGAATAAGGATTGTGATTATGTATTACGATTATGTGTATTAACACTATTGTATTATTCTCTTTTAGGGCATGAATTTGAATTTATGTATTTCATCGTTGTATGGCGGGATCTTCATATCCCACACCTGGCTCCTTTTGAGAGAATAAATCCCTGAACCCCCCTACAAGTGCTCGTTCGTCATTCTACCCCACGACAGTAGCACCTCTGTTACATAGTGCGTGCATAATGTTCTCCCAAACGCCAGAAGACACGTTGGCACTCGTCACTGTGAAAATGTTGAACCTCGATCCATCTGTGAAGACAACATTTCTCTACCATATTCAAGGTTGGCCTACATAATTTCGACACGATCTTATACGGTTGACTCGATGACGGTGTGATGGGACGTATGGCAGAGCGTCCTGGTCGAATCCTACACTGACGTAAACGATTCCTGACAGTGATGAGTTGAATATGGCGCAGTCCTGGAATTGTCTGGAAAGTAGTTACTGCCGTTTGGAAACTGTGTCAGAGATGAGTCCCTCGAATCCATCTGTCCTGTCTTGGAATCAATATTTGGGAACGTTCTGAACGCCTGGCCAATGCTGATGTCGTGTTACGATAGCATTGAAATTGTGTTGACAACTGTTGTTGCCTCATTCCCCCTCGGATCATTTCAATGACTTAATGGTGTTGTGCAGCTGTTAATCTTGGCATAGTTTGCTTGTGACATGCTTGTGTCTGCGCCTAAGAAATTTCGAACTTTTGAATGACCACAGTTCATGCTTTTCAAAGTGACAGCAAGTTTTGAGTTGCACATGCTGTGTAAAGCTGCACGTACAGTAACAAATAGCACATCCATAAGCCCCTATCAACGACGCCATATCGAATGGCACGTGCATGAGCGTTTGAATGTCTCCAATAATTGCTGTGTTCAAACTTATAATTCATATGTGGACGGTGAGCCCTAATATTTATATTTTCTCTGTGCACAGTTTCTTTATGTGGCTAGTATATATATTTTTCCTTTATTCTTCAATACAAACACATGCAGTGTGTTGGATCAGTACATATCGGTCATTTAGAATATTGACTAAAAACATGTTTTTCATTTACACAAACTTTGAGCTCAATAGCCTTTTTTGAATCTGAAGTACAACCACCACATACCTCTGGGCGTGAAACATCAGAATATGTCGCACACAATATAATGTGAAAACAATATATCAAAATGTGGTTAAAATACAAACAAACGAGTGTGTTTAGTTACAGTATAGGACTCTCTTAAAAACTAAAGTTTGATTTAAAAAAAATCAAAATAACCAACATATTGATGTTTAAACATACAAACAAAGAATAGTAAAACAAATAAAGCAGCTTCCAAATGCAACGATATCATATTAGCATATCGAGATTGCACTTTTAATATTCAATTTCGGTACAAACGTGTTTTTGTTATAATATTGTTGCAATCACTTTTAAATCTGAAATACAATCAAGACAAATATATAGGTACTGTTCATACAGGTGTCAAATATAGAATTTGGTAAAGAAATGAAAGTGGGCATTTATTCATGTAATTAGATTGGTCCATCAGGTTCAGAGAAACATGTTTACAAACTGACACCAACTGACAGCCAGCCAGTCCATGATATAAACTCACCAGATGTTGGGTCCAGGTAAGCTAAAAGTTTTTAGTTTTAGAATCGGATACTTATCTTTTCGCCTTATGAGTTGTCTTGGGCTGACCGCAAGATCAAGGGCTGAAGTCAGCTGGCTTTATTAAACAACGCATCTGCATCTGCATAAATTATGTGCAGGTTCTGACTGTCAGTCTAACTTTGTTATAAAGGTTTCATTGTCAATGAGGTAATTTTGTAGAAAGTTAAGAACGCAACTAAGTGGTTAAGGAAATATACCAGAATGCTAACAAAACAGTTGTTAAATTGGTATTGTTATGGCTTCACAATTTTTGGGGGAAATTTATACAGATTCATTTGATATATGTCCATTTCAATAAGGGATCACGTATATATCATATTATTATCGTTACCAACAGAATCAAAACTGATGAAAATTAGGATGTTTATGATTTTATGTTAAATCATTAAGATTTAAAACCATGTTTTTACAAAGAGTCAACAGGTTCTTCCTCTGGTAATTTAATTATAGGTATTTCATGAATAGCTTTTGCTTGACTTGTTTCTTCAAATGCAATTTGGTTTCCTCTCTCAGACCAGGCAACAGACTGGTCTCCCTCACACTCTTCCTCTTCAATACTGTCTTGAGGTGAAAGACGTCGTACAGAACTTGCACTGCTGTCACTGCCTAAACTAGCGCTTCGCATGTCTGGCGCTAACCTGTCTTGTCTTCTCTCTTCGCTGACTAAAGGTTCTGTATGCTTGCGATAAAATCGATGACGTGGATGTAGCCGTGGTGAGCGTCGAATATTAGGTCTTTCGTGTGTTTCTTGGCTAATAAATTGATTGAAAATTTTATTTGTTGTTTCATCAATACTGTAATCTCGGGATAGATATCTTTCACGTGATTCAACAGAATGATATTTAAAAAACCTTTTGAACACAGACATTTTGCTTGGTGTTGCATTATCCTCAAAACTGTCCCCTGAAGCTAGTTCAGATTTTGAGTCAGTTTCAGGTTCATTAATACTCTCATACACCCGTACCATTTGTCTCTCACGACTGTATGCTCTCCTTTTTTTAGATGCAGTTTTGCCATTTCGCCTATCAAAATGAGATGTGTGACTTGATCGTTTTTGAAAAGATTTTTGATTTTCAGATGCACCTATGTTAACATCTTGAGTGGAGTGTCTTCTTAATGATCTTTGTGGAGATTTTTGCTTTGACTTGATAGGTGATTTTGGAGAGGAGTCTTGTGAAAGTATTCCTATTGTTTCTCTCCTTTCTTCACCTCCCGCGGTTTTAATAGAGCCTCGCGCATAAACAGTTTTGTATTCACTATCTCCTGTGGCCTGAATTGAGCATCGTCCATCTACAGTCCAGTGTTTACTCTCGTCTGTGAGTTTAGCATTGCCGTGTGTATTGAAAGGTTTGTATCCACACTCTCCTGCGATCTTAGTTAAACTTCGTGCATCAATGGGTTTGCATTCACTATCTGCTGTGTCTTTTGTAGAGCTTTGTGCTTCTAGAGATTTGTATCCACTATCTGCTTTCATTTGTCTCAGTCTGCTCTGTTGACTCTCTGTTGTGCTGTCAGTGTTATCAGTTGTTGATTCAAATGATGTTGTCACTTCATATCGACTTGTATCTGATACATCACCATCTGTTTCAACGCTGTCAAAACTGTTTTCAGTACTAGTGTTTGGGGCAGTTTTTTGTAATCTTTTAGACAATATATTTCGATAGTTCTGACGTCTATTTTCATAGTTTGGATGTAAAAGATTTTTAGATGAGGACATACCGATACCATCCCACTGAGTACTACTGTCTTTTTGATCACCAAGAACAGCTTCATTGACTACTTCTGTGTTAGATTCAAATGATGTTGTGTATGGTGTAATTTGTTCACGGTCTGGCGAATCTTCAGGGGATGTCATGTCTTCCATACGAATGGTATCACTGCACTCCTCCTCCTCCTCCAGAGTGGCGCGGAGATTCCATAATTCACGATACTTCTGGGTCCCATTTAGAGTCTCTGTGTCATCACTCTCTTCTGGCATTATTCCTTCAAGGTCAAGATCATTTAGATACACCACCTGTTCTTCATTTAGCTGCTCGAGACTTCCTGTGTCATTGTATCTCACTTTTGATGAAATTGGAGAGCCAAGTTCTGATATCACATCATAGTCGGTGTTGTAAAAAGGACCTTTAGAAAATTCTGTTATCTTAAGAACATCATAATCAGCAACATCTTCATAGCTTTTAACTTTTCTTGTTTCTTTATACAGTTTTTGTGTTGTGGGGCTGACTGTTTCCAAACTATGGGAGTATTTATGACAAGATATTGTGCGAAGACTTTGTGGTGGGTGTGGTCGACATTCTTTTTTTAATTCGTTGAAAGTACCCTCAACTGATTTTTCACAAAGCAAAGCATTTTCTTGGTGATGAACTTCTGCTGCTACCTGAGTTTTGAATGGTTTATGTGTTGGTGATGGAGAAGCATTTTTTTCATGTATAACCTGAGTGTCCTTATAAAGTTTTGTTTCATCCTCTTGTGCTGGCTGATCTTTGTCAACTATAAATGCTGTATCTTCAAACCAACTTGGGGCACCAACAGAATACTGACGTGGTACCGAAGTGATAATTTTTGAGCGTTTTAAGTGATGAAAGTCTCCCTCGGTGTATCTGAAGTACATAAATTAATTATTGTTTTAAAGATTAAGCTGCCATAATATTGTCAATGTCAGAAAAGTAATTGCAGAACACAACAAAAAATGAAGCATGTCCGAAAACATACTTTACTTTCTCTATATATTTTAATACTACACACCTTGTACCTAAATATATTTTTATGGAAAATAATAGCAAAAAGGATAAAAACAACATGGAAAGTATAGACTACAAAAGTCTTTATCATCACGTGATTAAGGTCAACAGTTGATCACTGTGACGATTGTTTTCACCTGATCATGAAAGGTCAATACACGCACACAGAACATTGGCATTTTAAACCCTTAAAATGTAAACAAAATGCATTACTAAAATAGCACTGAAAGGGTCAAACAAGCAAGACAAGCTTATTCTATATTATTCTTTGTTTGATAATTTTTGCCAAAGATGCATGTATATTAAATGTCCGAGATTTAACATTCCAATTAAATAAGTTGCTGAAACTACATGAACACAAATATTTTTGTTTTTCAGTATATTTTCTTCTACAATGTATCGATTACTAAATTTGAACAAATGAGTCACTGAAATGTAGTTTGAATCAAATGTTCACTAACTTTATATTAGTACTTAAATATACTTAAATTAAAAAGTCTACTATCTTAGCATTTTAAAAAAGGAAGTTACCCAAACAATTTTTTTGTAGCTAAGCTACCAAAGGTCAGAGTTCAAAATTATATGAAATTGACTTATTTTGCATTAACATTAAGTAAGTTATCCGAGTTGGTGCTGGAAAAATACAAATGCATGATAAACTCATTTTCTATTTCATGGATCTATAATTGTAATTACATATTATTAATATTCATTTTAGTTTTATAATTCTAGCATCTACTTGTGATCGCAAAGATATTAGATGTAAAACCTTCAGCCACCGTATTACGTAAACGCTTTTCAAATACATTAAAACAGTGTTATCCTTTAATTACATAGGTTAAATTTAATTTTCATCGTATGTTTCTGGAAAATGTGCCGGTTAAAATAACAATAATTATTACTGATTAAAAAAAATAAGTAATATATTTATCATTTTTTCAAATTAAAATTTATAATACAAACAACAGTCTAAAACTGCAGAAAAGAAGAACAAAAGGCAAAAGCAAAACAAAAAACAACTTGCGTCCTGTTTGTCGGACTAGTTATTGAAATAAACACAATTATCTTCACAACAAAATATAATATGACATCCAGGGTAATCTAACATTTTTTTCTTATACTTTCAAGACACACCAACACAACATTAAACGACATCATTTTGGATAACTGTGTGAATATTTCCCCTTTGACGTGAGTATAATTGTTATTTCTGGTCACGAACTTTTTCAATGACAAAGATAACAAATAATGTGCTGTAAAAGCACACAATGTGCTGAAGGCAATAATTTACCTATAGTAGCAACTGTCAATAACAGCATGCATTTACTCTTCTTAGGTTTCAGTTTCAGTACCAAATGAGTGTGTGTGTGTGTGTCTAGGTATACAATTGGCCTCAAACATTTTAAATAGAGAATTTATGACGAATTTAAACATCATTAAAAAATTGCACATCAGAATATCTTGTATTCTGAATAGCAGGCACTTGTGTTGATAAATCTTAAATGACTGTCAGGTACTGTCGGGCCTTTTACATGCATGATGTAAGTTAACGTAAGCAGAATGTATCTTCACCTTTGATTCCACTGTTAACCGTGTCATTACTTTCCAGAAATAAACGTTACCAAAGCTATAACTACTTGTAATGCGTTTAAATCTTTGAACCTGGTAAACACAATTCTGGCAAATATCTTGAGATTATTACTTTAGGTTACTGGTGTGTATTTACTCCTTCAGCATCAGACACCAACAATGTATTAGAGACGTTTGAGTGGCTGAATGGTTGAGGCGAGACACGCCACTACAAAAAGTCAGCTTTAATTCGAAAGGCCAGTATTGAGTTTTTGCTGCTATTAGAACTATAAGTGCATAAATAACACAGTGCGGTATGTTATTTGTTCATGTTTGAACAGTTTGCTTCGGCAATATGACAGCCATAAGCGGCAAGAAAGTTGAAGTAAGTAGTATAGAGTGGGTCTTTAGGAGCTGCTTTTGGGGGATCCTTGGGGATTCGCCGTTTATTGGCTGATCCGAGTCAGGTATGCGGTAAAATGGATGTTCATTGGTTGATCCGAGTCGCCGAACGTCGTCAAGACAACGTAGTAAAACGACGTTCGTAATACCATCACCCTTTAAAACGAGTAATAATTAAAACACAGTATTAAAAAGTCCTTCGCTTCTAACAGACCAGGGGTTAACGTCTTTTGAATTGGCTTTGTCAACGGTATCCCGAGTGTGTGTGTGTTTTTAACCCTTTATCATGTAGGCGAGTTATTTATTAAAACGTTGTAAATTCATAACTCCACGTTTAACAGGCCAACAGTTAACTCGATCTGTTTTGGACGAACCAACCCTTCCACCCTGCCAAACAGAACGATAAGTGCACGACTAAAAATAGGCGAGTCTACCTGCCTGTAATATTGCTGACGAGAGGGTGTGTTATGAAAAAGTAAGCTATCGCACAAAGGGAATCAAACTTAAAAGAGATAAACTCGAGCCCGACTATATGTCCAATAGGCTATCAGAACAAGAGTGAACTGGTCTCTGTACCAAACAGAATTGTCATAGTTATTTTCAAGTGTGTGTTTAACCCTTTATCGTCTATGCGTATTCATATTAAAACATTATATAGAACACCCACCACGCCTCTAACACAGCAAGAGTTAATTCGGCTACGTGCTAACAGAGCGATATAACATGACTAGAGTGTGTGTGTGTGTGGGTGTGTGGGTGTGTGTGTGGGTGTGGGTGTGTGTG
>JAULCD010058049.1:0-12099 GCA_032361085.1 Calliostoma canaliculatum | reverse complement strand
TTAAGACTGTTTCCATAGAAAACCCCCAAAAATAAAAATCACAAAATTCCCAAAATAGCCAAAGGCACCAATTCAGCGCCTCATTGATCTACCTGCTAAGTTTCGTTGACAAATATTGGATGGTTTTCAAGTCCTAAAAGTTTCAGTGTAAACTGAAAAAAAGTAAAAATCACAAAATTCGCCAAATAGTAAAGGCACCACTATAGTACCTGATTGATCTACCTGCAAAGTTTTGTTGAAAAATATTGAATAGTTCTCGGGATTGTGCTTCGAAAATGAAATGCAACCCCTCCAAACTTCAAACTGTTTCCATGGACACCAATAAAAATAAAAATCACAAACATCCCCAAATAGCAAAAGGCACCACTTCAGCACCTGATTGATCTACTTGCAAAGTTTCGTTGAAAAATATTGAAAGGTTTTTAAAGTTCTGCTCCGGAAACGAAATGATTACGGGCGGACAGACAGATTGACGTACTGTTAGCTATACAAAGGAATAAACAAACATTTGAAGAAATTGCGCCTGGTCTGAGCGTTATCAAGGTAAATTCTCAGAGCCCTAACTGGACATAAGGATAAATCCTCGACATCATCCCTTTCCAGGATCGCAGATAGAGGTAGAATATGGATCTGCCTAGGTTCCTGGCTGGGTAATTGATTCTTAGCAACAACATCATACCTTAAACCCAACTGAATCGAACCACGGGTTGTATAATCAAATCTGACTAGAGCATGAATTTCTGAGATTCTTGCCGTCATAGCTGAGTCAGGCAAAAATGATGTTTTCTTTGTCCAAAACTCAAATGGTGCATCTTCAAGATGGAAGATTCAACTCAGGCTGACTGGCTACCTCCCAAAGGTCCGAGAATCAAATCCAATCATGCCAGTGAGGTGCTATGAGAAGTAGTTACAATCTTAGTTCAGGATTTATTGGATGTCAACGTCTGGTTTATTCGTAAGTAAATGTCGTGAACTTATGAACAAACCAGAAGCTGACATCCAAGAAATCCTAAACAATGTACCATCACTTTTAAATGTCCCTAAAAGAATTAGCTACATTCTGTTTGTCTGTTGCACTTTCTCTATCAGTGCATGAGGTGTTTGTGTGTACTGTACATGCAGTGTTTGTGTGTACTGTACATGCAGTGTTTGTGTGTACTGTACATGAGGTGTTTGTGTGTACTGTACATGAGGTGTTTGTGTGTACTGTACATGAGGTGTTTGTGTGTACTGTACATGAGGTTTTTGTGTGTACTGTACATGAGGTGTTTGTGTGTACTGTACATGAGGTGTTTGTGTGTACCGTACATAAGGTGTTTGTGTGTACTGTACATGAGGTGTTTGTGTGTACATTAGGTGTTTGTGTGTACTGTACATGAGGTGTTTGTGTGTACTATACATGAGGTGTTTGTGTGTACTGTACATGAGGTGTTTGTGTATACTGTACATGAGGTGTTTGTGTGTATTATACATGAACCCATGCACAGTGAACACAAGTACCACTGCACAGTGAACACAAGAACCCATGCTTGCTGAACTAAAGTTGCTTGATATATAAATTAGACACAGATAGTACATGTGAACCAACACATATTAACAATTACTTTGTATTTCTTACCGTCCGAACTTGATACAATTCATTTCGAATTCTGGATATTTCTTGCCTCAGCTCTGAATTTTCTTCGTCCATTTTTTGTAGCCTAAACAAATAATTGAAATGGAACTGAAGCTCATTCATCACATGTAATTCTGGTAAAATGTATTGTTTGCTCCTCGTTTTCGCAGGCTACCTTTCTTTGCAAGTTACTTACTTTTACAAGCTATTCCCTTTCACAAGCTACATGTTATTGTCCCAGTTTATTTGCCTTTCACAGCAAGCATTGGGATGCTGAAGGCCTATTTTAACTTAGGTGCCCCATGAAATTAGTCCTTTGATTTTCAAAACTATGCAGGTGTGAAAAACAGAAGTTGGTTACCTTTGAGTAATATAGTCCATTTGATGATCATTCTCCTGTCGATTTTGACGACTCTGTGGACACAAAATTAAGATTTTTTTTCAAGATGCAGCCATTTTGGGGCAATGAATGAAAACAAACTCTTCCAAATTTGTTTTATTTGCATGGTGGCTATTCATGGTGAGAAAAAAACAATCAAGAAGCATAACTAATTCATATTTTATACAGAAAATTATGCTGAAGAAACTATGCCCAATTATTGTGCATGTGCCAAAAATCATTATTGTGAAGCAACGGTTCTGAGCTGATGAAATGTTTTTATTTTCTCATAACAACTATAATTATGCCCGCAAGTTGAAAGTTTCGATAGTCAATTGATGTAATGTTCAAACGGTTGAATGTGCGTTTGAGGTCTTCGCTCGCACATGTGAGCTGGTTATCGGGTTGATTTTGTTGAAGGAACTTTACTTGCGGAACACTGAATCCAGCTGATAATGGCTTGGTCAAATGTTCGGATGATGTTTACAGTATTGTTACTTTGCAGAAATATCTCATTTCTGTGAGATTAACTGATATTAGTGCTGACAGTGCTTGCTGTTCAAGTTCATGTTTGAGATTACCAGTTTTCTGTATTCTCTTGTGATTTCAATACTCAAGATCCCTTATTGCAACTTAATGGTTTGCATAGTTCAGTAAGTATTTTTAAGGATGTTTGTTTTGTTGATTTCATTGGGAGATGTGCCAGTTTAATTTATCAGAGGTGTACTGAGCGTACCTTCATCTTAACTATCAGTTGCAAGGCTTCATTTTTAGTGAAGTCCCTGTGACCAAACGGTTAAGGCGTTGGGATGTTCACTGCTGGCGATTTGGTGCCCAACTCTGAGCATGTGGGTTTGAATAGAATACTCGCTTATTATTCAGATAGTGTAATCCTAAATGTAACATATAGTTGGCAATCTCTTTTTGACTGAGTCAGTTCAGCAATTGAGTTGGGTGGGTATAAAATCACAAAATAATGAATGCACTTCCCTTTGGTAAGTGAAAACATCTCAGAAAGTATCCAAGTATATCTCACTCTACTCTCTCAGACAAAATCGGCAGAGGAATAGTTTGGACAAGATGGATGCATCACGTGATTGGTAAGGGACATTACTTCGTAAAGCAAAAGGGGAAGTAATCATTATTCTTTTTGTATCCAGGGTAAGTCACCACCTTACCCTCTCTACCAAATTGAGCTTCAAGATAAACCCAAAAAGGTACGATTCAAGTATATAAATATTATTTGTATGCATAGTTCTGAAGAAATATTAAAAAGTTTTCAATATTTGCTCCCTACAGAGTCAAAGTGAAACGGGGTTTTTTACAAAATATAAACGACCTCAATGGCAAAAAGTACATCTACAATTACTTGATTGAAATTGACGCAAAGTTTTGTTTTTTAATATTGAATTATTTTAAAGACCTGCACCGGAAACTAAATATGGTCAGACAGACACTAACGTTTCTTTGAACGTGCAAACTCACTATGTATTCCTGATGTTTCTTTTGTTCTTCATGAAGTTTTTCTTCTGTCCTCACTTCCATCAGTTGTAACTGGCTTTCCAGGTCATGTACTCTGAAATAGACCTTGAAACTTTAAAAAATAGCAACTCTAAAAGAGTCATTTATATTTCATCAAAACTTCAAAATATGCAATGTGTAATCAGAACTAAATTTACATTTTGGATACTACAAATCTGTCAGAGTATAGAACCTACCCATCTGTATTGTCTTTATATCCATACAATCTGTCTTTATATCCATACAATCTGTCAGTGTATAGAACCTACCAATCTGTGCTGTCTTTATATCCATACAATCTGTCAGTGTATAGAACCTACCCATCTGTGCTGTCTTTATATCCATACAATCTGTCAGTGTATAGAACCTACCAATCTGTATTGTCTTTATATCCATACAATCTGTCAGTATATAGAACCTACCAATCTGTATTTTTTATATCCATATAATCTGTCAGTAATCAGAACCTTCCAGTCTGTATTGTCTTTATATCCATACAATCTGTCAGTGTATAGAACCTACCAATCATGTTTTGAAGTTTTTAACTTTCAGAGAGAATACCTGTTATAGAAGTAACATACTGATCATATCTGTCCAAATATTAATGCAAGACTACTCGCAACAGCCTTTTCAAACTTGGATAAGACTTACTTAGATTTTAAAGTGAAATTTTCTTTTTTCAAAGTTGAGTGTGTGCTGGCTTGATTGTCAGACAATTTCAAAATTTGAGACTCAAGGTACTTCATCTGAAAGAAGAAAACGTGTGTCACAAACTTCAAACTTCACACAACCTGTGAGTGAGAGAGTTATTTTTTAGTGCTGCTCGGGCAATATTACAGCCATAAGTGGTGATCACACAATCTATAAAAATATTATAAGAAAACTGCAATGTCCTCTTTTAGTATTATACAAAAAATATGAAATATATGATTTTCAGATTAAAACGATGTTTTAATAAGCTTACATTGAGACGTTCAATAGCTCTATGCTCCAATAGGAGCTCTCTATTTGCAACTTGGAAAGAAAAAGCTGCAAAGACAGAAAATAGTCTGTTCCCTCACATGCGCAGTGATCTCTCTGTACTTGTCACCATTCTTCTAAAAAGGGAGCCATATCGTCGCTAAGACAACAAAACCGGCCTAATTCTAGAGTAAAGGAGAATGGGTGGGTGAAATGTATGTCTGAATGTAAGCTTTATAAAACATTGTTTTAAATCTGAAAAACACATGTTTTAGCTTACATCCAGGTGAACAAGACCTTGACTATGTCGGAACCAGAAAGTGGGCAGAATTCAAGGCCAAGGAGGAATGCAAAAAGTCGTCGCATGTTTCCTACCTGACATCCCCATGGTGACAAGTTAGCACATGATGACTCAGCACACGGAATATTTCTGTATACCCCGCATGTAGAGAAGTCAAATACTACTAAACACGCAACTAGTTATCGATGATAAGCAAGCCTAACTTGACACGATACATGGATAAAAATACAATACTTAGTGCTCGACAAAACAAAAGCATAAACAGTAAATTAAATGGAAATTCAAACTGAGGATATGAATTACCAATAAATATATTAGTCGTGAATCCGAGCAACAAGAAAATATATAAATACTGTATTGAACAAAAAACATCACACGAAAACCGACAAGTTCACCGATTTTATTGAAGTATGGCACGCAGTGTGTGCAAAAACGAAAAGTTCAATGTCTTGTAGTTGCTAGTTGTTAAGTGACCACAAGAGGCCCAAACTGCTACAAAACACCGATAGCTTCCGTGGAAATGTCCATTAAGTAGTGAGAAGCAAAAACGAAAGTCGACTGCCAAAAACATCCCTCCATAATAGCCTGTAAAGAGCAATTCTTTAAGGGACATTTAGAAGTGGTGGTACATAGTTCAAGATTTCTTGGGTGTCAACTTCTCGGTTGATCGTAAGTTCACGACGTTTCGGGGCATATGCTTGCTGAATTTCACCTGATGAAGGAGCAAGCATATGAACCGAAACGTTGTGAACTTACGAACAAACCAGAAATTGACATCTAAGAAATCTTGAACTCTGTAAAGAGCACTTGTTATGTAAGGCTAAAGTAGAAGCAATAGCCCGAACTTCATGCGGATAAGAGGATGAAGGAGGATCCAGCACCTGCGCTGCGAAGGCCCTTAGAATAACCGATCGAAGCCAATAGAAAATGGTGTTCCTGGTTATCTCTGTCTTCGACGTCAGAGAAATCTGGATGAACAATCTGTGAAAGCTCCGATGTCGTTGCTCAGACCGTTGTATAAAAATATGTAATGCCCAGACTGGGCACAGGGAGAGATAAGCACGATCCTGTGGACCCACTATAGCAGATAGTAGGAGGATGTGGAGCATCCCGGAGTCTTGGCCTGGAAGCTGATTCTTCGCCAGGAAATCCGATCGGTGACTAAGATGTGCTTCTCCATGTTCCTGCTGATCAAAATTGACACGCCCGACATCGATGGCGTGAATTTCAGAAACTCTGGCTGTTGTTGCTAAAGCTAGGTGAGAGGCAATCTTCTGGGACAGCACTTCGAAAGAAACTGTTTCCAGGGTCTCGTAAGCGACACTGTGCAAGTTAGTAAGAACATTGTTGAGGTCCCAGGTAGGACAAAACTTACAAGTCTGATCTTCAACCATGAAGGCTCTCAAAATATTTTGGAGCAACCCATCTTAATCAACGAGGACTAAGCAAACTTATACGTGAAGTTGAAAGTTTCTTATCCCAAGGTGCATCTCATCGCTGTGGGGGATGCAACAGTAAATTTCTCGACTTGGAAGTGCGAACAGCGGTTTGCTGACCTGTAGAAGTTCCAGGAACCACATTTAGGTCGGCCAGTAGGGTGCGACCAAAATCAGACGTAGATGGTTTGTCTGTCGAAACTTCTTCAAGACGATAGGAGAGTCGGTGGGAACGTGTAGGCATTGAGGTCCTCTCATGGTATTGCTAGTTCGTCATGATCCTTAGCTACAGGGTCTGGAACCAGCGATACAAACTGTGGTAACTGTTGTTGTGCCTTGGTTGTGAACCCGAGGTTGTCCAAAGCCAATCTGTGACGAGTTTGAAGAGTGTGGGGTTGATCATCCTTTCTGTGAGTGATGGCCTCGATGGTCTTGACACGACGATGACGTTCTGTGCATTTCTAGGGACTCTATGAGGTTGAAGACCTTGAACGTCATTTCCAGAAGAATCACCGATTGCGTCAAACCCTGCTTATTTATGCATTGAATTATGAATTGTCCAATTGAATCATTTGCCGTGATTGACGTAGATGAATGTCCCCCACTTGAATAGCTTGAATCACAGCCTCCAAATCTAAGCAGTTGATGTGGAGGTCCTTTTCCTCTGGTGACCATAGCCCTGCTGTCAGGACGTTCATGAAGTGAGCTCTTCAGCCTTCTAGTGAAGCATCCACGAACAGGTGCATTATGAACAGCGGTGTGCTCATAAAGACACCGTCGCAGACGTTCAACACCTGTAGCCACCACTCCAAGTGATGACGTAGATGCACTGGGACGGTCAGCAGACGATACGGAACCTCCAAGTGAGGGTACAGCATCCTCTGCAGCGGACACAGCTGAAGACGTCCTCAGCTAGGTTTGAAGCAGCGCACTCCTGAAGGAGTGAAAACCTTATGATGAACCATGTCATCCATAGCGAACGATCCCGATAAAAATGTGCCCGAAATTGTGATCTAGTATGTTGGAAATGAGAAAAACCCCAGTCCTGGCCCTGAGATTGATCACGAGAGTAGCGACAAAGAGATCATGACTTAGATCTCGATTGTCCTTTGGATCGTGCACATGATTGAGCACAATTGTCCTCTGAATCACAGCAGCAGATAGTCAGAGCCAACGTGATCGTAGGAGCGAGAATGACAGAATCCGATGCAGAACAAGAAGGAGGTCGATGAGACATCCTCGACGGGGATAGGTGAAATACAGTCACTTTTAGACAATGACAATGAGTGTCAGAAACATCCAGTTGTTCATCTATTGCCACCGTCACAAATAAAACATTTTCTTCAGGTAGACTAAAGTCTTCAGCACAGTCCTACGAGACCTTTTATAACGTTTGTCAGAGGCCCGTCGTGCAAATGCTTTTAAGTACAGAGAAAATTCAGTTACTGATAAATGTCCACATTCACTTTAACATTTATTTAACAGTCAACAAATCCCAAACCCAAAAGACAGTCAGGACAGCAGCCCACACAAACTTTCCTTGGTCCCATCTTAGTCCCCAACAAAATGCGCCTAAGGCAATGTCAACAATACGAGGAAATTCCAAGAAATTTGCACACGAAACGTAGACTAATATGGTAGATCACAAATCACCTAATATGTGAATAAAGGAAGGCGTTCTTTGAAGAAGTAATAGTCCAAAATAGAGATATTAGCGACAAGTATAATAATACGCTGCCCACAAGGCAAGCGAATTGACAGACAGTGACATGGAAAGAGGGGGGAACGCAACTCGAGACAGACCTGATGGTCACCACGGATATCAGGGCAAACTTCTGTTGAAAATAATGATTCGAAGGCTATCAGAGCAATCAATAAATAAAGCAATTGGTTTGTATTTAAACTGTTAAAACATACCACATTCTGAATCAATTTGATGTTTGTGAGTAACACCATCATGATAATATAGTCATTTATCCGGACACAGCAAATGAGACCTGAAGGTATGAGTTGTGATCAAATTTTGACACAATAATGTTGAAGATTCATAGCTGCAGCTTTCATTCAACTGGCTGTTTTGTAAATAACATACATTCAACCAATCATACAACATGCAAACAAAACATAACTGAACACCACCCAGAACGAACGAACACACAAACCATTTCCATCTGGTCAGGAGTTCCACTCCCACAGTACATGATCATTACTGGAGTTCAGGTTAGCAAATGACATGTGTTTTGATGTCAGTAGTTTCACTGGTGGTATACAAAAATAAGTCCACATGTCCAACAGTTCAGAAGAAAGCATCATCAGGCATGTGTGAAGAATCTCTCCCCATGATATCTCATTTATTATTCATAGAATATATGATTTCTAAAAGTCACAAGTCACAAAAAATAAATTTGTAAAAAAAAACAACCCACATTTCTGTTTTCAACTATAACGAAATGTGAACACAGTCGTGATTGTAAAGATTTTGAGAAATTAAGGGCATATGACTGGTCATGTGGCTATTATCTATGAATAGCTATGAACCACAACATTGTACCACAACATTGTATGACTTTATGTAACATGGCGTCAATGAATAATTTGCATACTTTGCCAAACATAATCACCAAAATTAAACATAATTGTTTGACAAACTTCTGTAAAAAATGAGAGGATTTGATAATGATTGTGTGAAACAGAAATATGTGGAGAAACATAATTTTTTAAAGTCTAAAAATAGCTGGGCATACCAGTTTTATGTCAAAAGAAATTTTCACTTTTTAGGTTTATAGCTCATGATGCTGTAATTTTCAGTCCATCATAGCAATCTCCTTTCAAAATTTGGATTTCATCTCCTTTGTTAGTTTGATGTTATATTCTTTGTTTGCAATGTTGTGTTCAATGCTGGTCGTAGCATTATTTATCTTCTTTTGTAACTGAGTTAAATCATGTTTGATACTTTAGATATTCTCTGTCTGCACTCGTAAAGTGTCAGTAATAAGCACTTTTAAATCTAAGAAAATGTCTCCTGGAATAACACCTGCACATCTGCAATGATGATATTGCAGCTGTCTGATAGCTGATTTCAGGAGTCGTTTTCATCTTTTTCATGATATATTTATCCATATTCTCTATTCCAGTCTGACCTTCAGCATGGATGTAGTCTTTTATTTTGTCAGATTTTCTGATGGCACTGACACCAGACTGGAGACTTAGGGAATTATTTTGTTTAAGAGATCCTTGGGCAACATTTTTGTTTTGTAGTTAGTCAAGAACCGAATATATATGCTGTTTTTTAACTTCATTCATCAAACAGTTTCAAAGACAATATTTACTAATGCCAGTGCCAATTACAATAGTCATTATAGACAGACGATTAATCTATATCCAATACCATACCCTTTTGATTTTTCTTAGCTAAAATAAAATGTTTCCCTCCACCACAAAATAATCTCATAAGAAGGGGAAAAATACAATAAATTACCTTTTAATAAACAAATGAAAGTTGGATCTCTTGTCCTGAGAGACAGTATAAATTTTCTAATCATGATGGGTTTTTATTTTACACCATTTTCATAGAATCTAAAGCAATGCCATTTTTCAGTACTTACACGATCATCAATATTGTGAAAATTCCCATCAATGTCATCATACACACAATCAGACCCAAAACTACTTCTTCTTGTGCTGCTTGGAGAATGAGAATCTCGCTGTAACTGCCTGAAAAAGTAAACAAGATAAGTAAAAAAGTGCAATTGAATTTGATACTAGCTTTTAACAATGATTTACACAGTATTCACAAACTACAAAATGAAAACAAGAAAGTAGAGTCACTGTATCAATTGTCCTTTCCACATCACACCTTCCTTTTGTCATAATCTCTGAGAGTAGAGTTATCAAGACATAAGGACAAGATACCCTCAAAATGTGGTCATCTGTCAATTGGGGGATGATGGGAAGGAAAATTAATGTACGAGTCAGGCAAGGTACTAATTATAATAGTACTCAAACAATTCATATTTATCAAGCCTGACTTAAACAAAATGCTTGGATAGAAATGACAGTATACACAATTCATAATTCTGACCCCGAACTGGCTTAGTTCCAAACGTAAACTTTTATGGAAGTCTTAACTTTGATCCTGTCGACTACTGAGCAACGACTAACAGTAAAAAAAGTTGGATGCCTTGTATGTCTGTAGTCCCAAGGTCCTGAAGATAGACTTATATAATGCTAGCTAGAGAACAATGCCCCATAAATGACAAGAAGGAAATAGTTGTACATACTTCCTGAAGGTTGGACACCGTATACGGCGACAACCCTTGCCTCTAAGCATCTAATATTGTGGTAGACAACCAATCAAAACAAACAACTGTACTAGATACCTCAGCAATTGCGCTTTGTACAAGACATTTGAGGTTAGAGTGTGAGCCCTAGCAGGGCACTGAGACAGAATCTCCACACTTTGTACAAGACATTTGAGGTTAAAGTGTGAGCCCTAGCAGGGCACTGAGACAGAATCTCCACACTTTGTACAAGACATTTGAGGTTAGAGTGTGAGCCCTTGCAGGGCACTGAGACAGAATCTCCACACTCTCCAAATCAGTCCGAAGAAATGAGGTGTGAAGTAATCTGTCCTCCTGGTCTGGTAGCTCATTGTTAACAAGAAATTGTAGCGAAGGTTTAGGTGGACAGAGCTGTTAACAATCTGGCTGAATGGAATATGTCCAGTAACTTAACTCTTACAGTGGGGGTCACGAGACTTCAAGAAAATCATGTTTAACACCGAGTGGGATTATTTCAGTGGAGCGCTAATTACGAGGGGCGATTTCAGTATTCCCAGCCAGTTTGGAATTTGGAAAAAAGTGTGTTTTTTTTCAGAAATCTGCATAATGCCGGGATGATTATATATCGACTGACTGACATAACCAATAGTTTAGATGTCTAACCATCCCGTGCTGGTGATTTTTGAACTGAATGTTTCACTCAATTACAAACTTATTCACAGTGCTCCAGATAAAGGCCGTATCACTGTATGTATGGCTAAAACAAATACAGATACAATAGCAGTTACATTTGAATGTGTAGTAATACGCTCATAAATAAGTAAATACCACAATTAAAAACACAACAAACACCAGAAACCTACAGCTGATGGCAGAGCTAATATGAAGGATCGTGTGCCAGTGGTACAGATGATCTTGTAATTGTTTGTGAAGTTAATTAAGACAATTTTGATGTGAGTGAATAGCTGAATTGCCAAAGAATTGCCAATTCTTTTTATATAAAAAAAATAAATCCAGACAGTAAGCCTATTTTAGTGACAAGTCAATTTTGTTTAAAGTTATTTTAAGTCCAGACAAAAAGTTGATTTTAAAAAAAAAGCCATAATTAGTCAAAATCAAAACAAGCCAAAATTATTTTAAGTCCAAATAAGTCCAGACTTGCTAAGTGTGGCCACTCCTTGCTTTCTGAGTCGCGCATCACGCATACTGCAAATTTAGTGTCTTATGTGTCCCACCGCTGGGAGGAAAATTGTCAAAATGTCTGCACACAGAAAATGTTAATTGTGTATAATTGTTCGTGAGGCAAACACACAGATAGAAAATTCTAAATTTGTAAATGACTTTGTCAATACAATAGAACACAATCTGAAGACCTAAAACATATATTTTGGTTACCATCAACTATTAGCAACAAATGTACATTTAAGAATGTTTTTTAAAAAGAAGTAAATCCTGATTTTAAGGTAATTACTGAAAAAAACAACTGTTATTACATTTACGCAGCATTGTTGGTCACGAACACAGAATCTATTAACTCTTTACGTGCGGCATTGTTTTGAGGCTGCGCCCGCCAGTGGCGGACGCCCGGACGGCTTTGCACGGTGCTA
>JAULCD010057938.1:0-12099 GCA_032361085.1 Calliostoma canaliculatum | reverse complement strand
GTCATTTAGTTTCTAAACACATTTCAGCTACCCTTCAATTTTTGTTTTGTTTTGACAGTGTACAGTTTACAACTATTTGTTTATATTTGTAAATCAAACCCACTGGCCACAATTTACGATGCATTTGTGAAACGGCAGCCTGTTTTTTTTAATACAAACTAATAAAAAAAACCTTATATTTCAAAATCCTTTTCTGCTCTAATATAAATTTTGGCTAAATTTAAATGACAAGTAATGCAGCTTTAGATGTAAAGTTGTGTTTAATCCTCGAGATTATTTCAAATTCTCTGAAGTGTGTCACTTGATATTCCTGAACAATTTTTAGGAATTCAAATAGCAAAAGAGCAATCTGAAGAAAACAAAAATAACAACGGGCATCGGGGATTTTAAAAGCACTCATAATTAATTTGTTTTCTTATCATGGCCCCTTTTACCAGTCGTTGTAAATTTAGTGTTAAACCAGGTCGCTGGAGGAAATCGTTAATATTAATAAATACCAATCGTGTAAACTGTGTTATTCTCATAGAACTGTTTATAGTGTACAATAAACTTTGACATGTGTTCATAAAACCCCTTTGTTCAGAGGCATGGATTATGACGTCGTAGTTTACAATGTGGTTGTTGTAAAATGGGGACCCGTTGGTGTCGTTAAATCTGTCCCTTTATCTGTACACACAAAGCTGTTCTAAAACATGTTTATGAGCCAGTGGTCTAGGTGTACTTGTTGTAAACTGCGCACTTTCCAAAGAAGTTTTTCTTTCGAAAATGCGCAGTTTGCAACCAATTGTGTCATTTGTAAGCCAAAACCATTGCACCAGTGAGATGATTTACGACCACGTAAATTTACGATAGCTTTGTGGAACGACTCTCTGCTGGTAAACACCAACATAATCTGTTTGTCGATTCAACACATATTTAAAAAAATAAGAATTTTCAGGGATTTAGATGGAAGGAAATTATATTTGGGTAAAATTCACAATACCAAATGCATCCAAAACTATCATGATCCACCAAAAATGAAATTTCTATTGCATGGATTTTGGTCTTGTTCTCTTTACACGTTGAGATTTGAATTGACTTGTTCTGAGTTAAAGCTGTAGCAACACTGGCTGACGAACAAAATATATTGTGGCGAATGATTTGTTAAAAAGTGACAGTCTGTCTCACACTGGAAACAAATCGTACATAAATTATTCAGCGGATTTCCATTGGTTTAATGAGATGTCCATATGTTTATAGGGAATCTCATCAAACAGTGGGAATCCGCTGAATAATTTCTACACATTATTTTTCTAGTGATTGCATTTGACACTGATATTTACAAATATAGCCCTGTCGTCCCTCTGAGGGGATAATAACGTGAGTGGAGTTTATATTTATCATCTTTATAGATGTCAACTTCTTGGCGTGTATGTTCACGACGTTTCAAGCCATATGCTTGCTCCTTCATCAGGTGAATGACTTGTTTCATTCACGTGATGAAGGAGCCAGTATATGCCCGTAACGTCGTGAACATAATCACGAAGTTGACATCCATTAAAGCTAGAAGTATGCCTTGTCACTTCCAAACGTTAGTCAAATAATTGATGATTGGAGTAATTTATATAAAAATGACGTTAGTGTGGAAATCGATGAAATATGACCGGTCTTTACTTCATATGACACTGCTTCAATCTTTACATTGACCTTCTGTAACATATCATCTCTCACAACTCGCTTCAGTATATCAAAGATGGTAACTTTAACAGGCTTAAGAAATGTGAACGTAGCCTAATATTCAGTAAGTTGATGCTTTTGTATCTGGCTTAAAATTTCATATTTAAGAATATTAGAAATAATAACAATACTTGAATGAAAATATTCACAACTTTATTTTGCCACTCAAGAAAAGTATTTTAAGTTTATAATAATTAAATTTGTTGGCATAAAATAAGACCACAAAAATGCTTTGTTGATTACATAAAAAATGTATGAATGAAAATTCCTATTTATCGTTTTATAAACGAAGGGTTACGATCTAAATCAGGATTACTAAGAAATTAAAATGAAACGAAAATAGAATCTTTAAATATAGATGAATACAAATAAGGCAAAACATGAATAATCTAATCGAGGCAAATGTTATTTGTGATGTTTTATTCACATTTTTTTTCTTCTTATTCCGATAATATCTCACGGAGGCGGATAAATAGAAAACCCAATTTAAGCTCATTTCAATCCCGTTCTTTCCTCTTGTATTGATTTTAAATAACATCAGAGGAATATGGATCTTTTTCAAGTTGAAAAATTGAATGAATTCAGCATAGAGATTGTCACAGCTGAACAGTATGTAAATATCATGTAAATATCCCTGTCTTGGATACAGGCTTTTTGTTAATCTCCAAGATGAAATTAAATTCTTTGATATGTATTTTTGCAACCCGTGCTCAAAAGGGTTTTTTTTTAAAAATTGATTAAAATGAAAGAAGGCTGGCCAATGCTGTCTCTATATTAACATGGTAAAATATGCTTAACTTGTTAGCCGGAAAATGAGTTTAAACTGAAAAGACACAATAAGATTTACAATGTGTGAGGAACATTAAATTAAAATTTAAGATGCATTTGTTTTTACTTTTGCATGTTATAGTTGTGCACATAGGCTGTGCATCTAACTGATCATGTCGCCCAGTCGTTACCAGTAAACAAGACTGGTGTGTGGTTTGTGTAATAACAGGGACGTTTAGACGTCTGATTGCATCAACATCCAGGGCAGTGCTGTATTAAAAAGCTGTACACTAGTTACAAGTAGAACAATTAACAAACAAATATGCCATTATCTATTGGGGTGATATCAAAGTACTAATTCTGAGACATATCATCCTAAAGATACGTAATAGAGGAGGGGGGCTATTTGTAGATGTATTAATAGAGTTAGGAATCGACCTTTAGATGTCAAGTGTCTGGTCTTTGATTAAATCCGTTTCATCTGTCATCCTGGCCCACGTTCCTCAAAGAAATCTTAGTACTTTTGAAACAATGTCCTTTGGAGTTATTTTGTACCATAGGCTTACGACTGTTGTAGTGCAGAGATCGATTTGGAAAATGAACACTTGACATATTTTATTATATTAGTATTATGTTTTATTATTACAACTATTTAAATGTGATTATTTAATTATTTAATTATTCATATTTCAGAAAAAAAACCCATTCGTTTAGCTTAGTCAATGTGCTCAAAACTTACATGTTTATTTCAATTGTTTATCTGACAATGACAGATGCTAAAAGCTGTCAGACAGCTGAGTTATGCAAGCATGTGTGTGTCTATTAAACTCTAACGTTGATAATCGTTTTCTTGCTTACTTTGAAGCAATAAGGTGTTTTTAAAATCGAGTCCCTTATACAATAACATATAGTAAATACCAAAAGCCTAAAACCAAGTCGTAAAAGTTATTTAGTGTTCAGAAAATTTTGCTGCGGCAAATTAAATCATATAGCATTGTCATGGCAACGTGGAGAGCAATTCTCTCGAGGAGCAAGAGTTCAATTGCTTTTTAATTGTTTCGCTTTTTTGTAAATATTTCATTTATGTTTTGTATTGCACACACAGATAATTAAAACCCAAAGATTAAAACACAGTAGTTGACAATTTATTTACTTTCAGACATCAGGTCACCAGTTGATGCCTTAGGGAAAACTTTACAGTTGTTGACAGTACATTGTTTCTTCTCATATTTAGAAAATAAATAAAAACATGACACTGAGGCTTGTATTTTCGAAGTTAAAACCAGAAAATAAACAACAGGATACACAATAACAAAACGTTTCTTTTCTTTATGACGTCGCATTCAACAAGGTGTTTAAATGCAGATACGTCTTAACTCTGATCTTACACTCTCGTGACATGACGTCGTCATGTGAAGAAGTCTTGGCCTTACGAACGTGACCAAATTTTTTTACTGTATTTAAACGAAGGTTAATAAAAAACCCTCCATCTCCTTAACTAAGACAAGGCTCCCGTTCTTCAAAAGGATCTTAGAGTTAAGATGATAGTAAAAACCACCGTCATGTGAAGTTTATGTCTTATTATAGGTGTTGTAAATTTGCCGGTGATAAGACTACATAATGAGGGTAACGATGCTTACCAAATGAGTTGTTCTGGCGATCAGGGATAGACTTCGAGATACTGAGGGAAATACGTCCGTTCTGTGTAGTCGTCAAAATCCATCTGTCAGAGTCAAGTGGGAATCATGATCACGTGCCGCGGTCACTTCTGCAAGCACCCAAGCACGATCAGGCATGCGTGAAATACTTACATCCAAGCTCTTAGTTGTGCGTACATGGCAGCACGATCACTACACCCCCACACCCCATTTCAAGATGATCCCCCTACTAAATGGAGCAGGATAGGGGCTCATGAGAAAATCCCCTCCGGATTGGGCAACAACATACTGCTATAAACCAGGTAGGTTCTCGTAACTCATGTGTAAAATATTAGGGCACACATAACAAGAAAATCCTTAACAGGGCAGAACACTAAGGTCAACAACATCTCAGCAACTGACAGTGCCAAAGACAAGAACTATTCTGTTTGGTGACAGAAGTTTTGCTAAAGTTGGCCCAGTATTGTGGAATAAATTGCCTCAGAACATCCAGCAAATCACTGACTTTAAGACATTCCAGACTGATGTGACAAGCCTATGACCTGCGCCTTTGAGCAAACGTTGGATTTGGGCGCGCTACAAATCTGAACTTTATTATATACGGTAGTTGTTTTAGCCCTAAAAATGTGTACCGATAAAACGGTGTTGTGTACTGAAAAAAAATATAGGTTTCGGTACCATGTACCGACAGTTTGAAAAGTCAGCAGAATCACTGAACTTTCTTTGTGATTGTGTATTGCCATGTCAATTAAGCTGATTGAAACATGGATTTGTACTGACTACGTGAGTACATCATGTGTAAATAAATATCATTCTTCATCTACTTATAATTTCTTTGTTTTTTTTATTGTCTTTGTTTATATATAAGCATAATACTTCGCGACGGATTAAATTTCGCGAACACTTGTTTTCCGCGAAAGGCGTGAAAATTAATCCCCTACAAACTATTATGCTTGTACAGTAATACACAATGTGCACTACATGCTTTATGAGTTTGTGAACAATCACATCTTTTGGCAACATTCATTACAAATATAAAACTTCCCAAAAAATTTATATAAACAAAAAATCAAATTACAAACATAAAAAACCAACAAATTATTCGAATGTATTAAAGAATAAATTTAAAGAAAATTGTTCAAGGAAGAGAAAATACAAATATAGAGTCGGGGCGCCAAAGTACATACAGCTTTGGACGAAAAGTTACCTCCCTTGACTTACTTTCATTCCTGTTCACCTTACGACGTATCATTGTAAACCTCAGAATCTCGGCTATCATTTACAAGCAAGAGGGATTTTACTCCGCTTCAAATAATTAATCTGAGTCAATTTGAAATGGGTTACCCTCAGCCATATAATTCCGTACACATAACTTGTAATATCGTACAGAACATCGCCTAAATCCGTACAGTAGTTATTTACAGTGAATTACATAAACAAAACTTATAAATGATGAAAATATAATAGACTACATCATTTCAATGTTTGCAAATTATGACAATTACAATAATCACAAGTTTGGCGTGGTATAATTTATTAAGCATACTGTAGGATGACTTAGACAGTGTGCTGCGTTATTGTGACCCGGTCAGCGTTTTTTCATTATGCAAAGAAATTGACATGCACAAACAGACATTGATGCAAATAATCTGATTAATTATTATTTCACCGGCAGTAAATTGACTTTTGCTGGCGAAAATACATGACAGGGTTTCTCAAAAATCATCTCGGCTGTTTTTCAGTTGAAAATAGTTCGCTGCTTTTTATTTATCAAGGTATTTCGTGTATGTACGAAACTTAGGCGACCGTACGATATTCGGCGCATCGACTCTAGAATTTGTGAATATTTACTTTTATTTTGTATTCTTAAATAATACATTCAGTCAATATTCAATATAAATGTGCACAAGTCTGATTTAGATATTCAAAAATCCTTTTTCAAATAATTAAATCGTCATGTTAATATAAACTCTTTCAGTCATAGCGATTTCAATCTTGTGAAATCAACATATGCCAGCAGTGCTTTAAGAATCATAATTAACTAAACTTTTCATGTATAACACTTCTGACAACGTACACATTTTTATGACTTTCTGTTATGTTTGCAAATAGATACTCGAATTTTTTTTAACCATTCTTAATAAATGTTCCAGGGCAGCTATGGGTGAAGATCCAAATGAAAAGAAAGAGGAAAAAGAGGAACTGAGTAAGAGTAGGAAGCAAATTGAGGAAAGTCGATTACGGTTAACAAAACTGGGCAAAGATGGTTTTGAACTGGTTACGAATATTCGGGTTGCTGGGGATGCTCGTGAGGCCATGAGAAGAACAGATGAAGAGGAACTGAAGAGACTCAGGTTAGAAATGATGTCACCAATAATTCTCGGATCAGAACAAGAAATGATATTGTGTTCCTAACTCTTGTTGTGCTGAATTGAATTTAGCTGGACTTGAAACTTCAACCATCTTCTGCTTTTGAAAATCTATGCTGTTGTAATTTGTTTAAAATAGCTCTTGTAGGAGTTGTTTTAAACAAATTACCACAGGATAGTTTTTCAACAGGCTATTAAGTTAGTGTTTAGACACCAGCCAGGCACATTTAGTTAATGAGGTCATATATACGTGATCAGCCACTGTCGATAGTAGGGCTCAAACAACTCTGCATGGTAAGATTTAAGGTTAATTACTTACAAGTAACAGTACTGTTTAACAAGTATGGCCTATATTACAGTAATTTTATTGTTTAAGTATCCCTGTTATTAACACTTTACAAAAGATTTAAAATTTTAAGTAATATATGTAAAATTGTAGTATTAAAATAAAAACCATGGATTGCCAATTCGATAAATTTCCCAGGCTTTTTCTCTTTAAGGTAAATCTGACATAAAAGCTTTAAAGCTGAAATTGTAAAATTTAACCAGATAATTAAAAAAAAAAGTTCTTTGAAAAATAAATTAAAACTTTTATTGTTGTTGAAATATTTCAGAAAAGAGAGATTGGATCAAGAAGCCAAGTCAGGTTCTGAAAGATTTGAGGAGGTGAGAGTGAAACACAAATAAATGAGTGACATTCCCCCTGTATCTTGTGTACACATGTATTTGGATAATGTGTAACAGCAGCAATACAAACTTATTAGTGTTCAAGTAACATTAATACATTATCTTATTTTTAAAAATTGCTGTCAAAATTTTCTTTCTTGTAATTAAGACTTGTTTCTTTTTAAATATTTATTGATAATTTTTAGTGAAACAGACACAAGTAAGTTTTCCTCCTGAACCTGGTAGCGTTGAATTGATTTTAGTTGAACTTAAATCTGTAACAACCTTATTCTGTTAAAAATCTAATTTTTTGTAACATAAATTACCGCAGGATAGGTTTTTAACAGCACAAAGTGTTCACAGTATATGGTTCAAAAATCAATTTTAGCACCCCTGAGGGTGACCCTCATTGTGTGTTTCGTGCAAATTTTGTATGGGACTGCCTGGCCAGACTGGCGGTGATGTTGAGTAAAACACTAGTTAGGATAGGCGAAAACAATTAAAAATGCATGGTAAGGGTTAAGAATGTTGATTATAATCTTTGAGGGAAAATCTTTATTTGACATTGCATTATAATTTTGTGTTCAGATTACAAAGAAATGGGAATCAGCTCTTCAAAAGGAAGTTCCACAGTCACTGCACGAGGTTTGTTCTATTTGTTTCACTTTGTGTTTTAATGATTGTCAACACAAAAAGAAAGGACATGTGTTTAATTCTTTGTCTTTTATTGAAGACTTAAGATACAGCATGAACAGATTTTATGACTAAAATATGCCCTAAGTGATAGTTACTCATATTGTAGTTGTAGTGGTGATTGATGTGTCTTTTCCGGGTGTGAGTTAAATAATGGGTTATGCATTAACCCTTGTTGTGCTAAAATCAGCAGAATTTATGCTCTGATCATCGAGAACTGTTAAAAAATTTGTCCTGTGGTAATTTGTTTAAAAGAGCTCCTGAAAGGAACTCTTTTAAACAATGTACCATAGGGTAAGTTTTAACTGCATACTTATTTTTATACTTTTAACAGCATACTTATGTCAAACATTGGACACAAAAACTGTTGCTGCAACCATTATAAGGGTCAAGTAACATAAAGTGTATTGTCTTTTTCACTGTTATATGTTTTGGTCAATTATTATACGAACTAGATGCTATTGTTTATCGCTTGCGATAACTTACGAATCATGTTTATGGAAATAAAAACTGATACCTGCAAAAGACCGTGTTGACTTGTCTGCCCTTGGCTATCGTCACAGTTTATTTATTCGCGTGTCTGCGACACACGTGTTTTTTCCCTGCTTGCAGGCTTTGATTGATTTTCAAGGCTTTTTGGTAATGTATTTACATTCCTAAGTTACTTACGTTTCATAATATCGCATCTGGACTGCATATCCATTCTCGGTAAGAGAATTTTGTGAATTTGTAACCCCCGCTGATTCGCACGTGTGGAACTGTATCAGCTGTCTTCGGCTGCACTTGGTTGACAGACCAAGATGGCTACGAAACGGCATACGTGCTCTGACTGTGGGCATTCCATGTCCATGGCTGACCCCCACCGCAGTTGTCCGGATTATTTGGTTACAATTGGGTTTTCAGAATTGTTCCTTAACGAACAATTGTTCAGATTGTGATAAATGTCACTTATTGTGTTTTTGTTTTTAAAAAAAATAAAAATAAAATAAAAATAAAATAAAAACATAAAAACATGAAAACAAACAACAAATAAACAAACAAACCAATAACCATTATTAATTGGTTCAGTTAATTTGTTTTTCAGGTCAATTCAGATATCATGGCATTCTGTTCACAAATGTTTGAGGGTGAACAAATAAATTTTTTTTATCCAAAGTGATTTCATATTGTCATGTGTTGTTTTAATAGAAATATTTTGGGAATAGAATAATATCATCTTAAAAATTATAATTGAAAACCACATTGAATAATTGATAGCTTGAATTTATCATAAATGTAAAGTATCAAGTTCCATGTGTATATTCTCAAGGTGTGTGGGCTTATTTGTTGGGGTTGGGGGTGGGCCGGACATGACTGTGCGGTTTCTATTCTCTATTTGTTTGCATTCGAGTACAAGTCTCAAATATTGTCTGTTGTCAAATACGTTTTGGTTAACAAAAAATTTCCTGACTTGCCTTCTTGTTTCAGTAGTGGACCCTACTTTCACAAAACGTGGGTAACGCGACAATTGTTGTAAAACCTTACAGTCGCGACTACAGCAATAATTCCGCTTGCACAGAATTGTCTGTTATCGAATACGTTTTGGTTAAATGTATTTCTTGTTCCCCTTACTGTTTTTTTTTGTTTCAGTATCGGACCCCACCTACACAAAACGTGTTCCAGAGTCATGTTCATGTGTATGTACTTGGGCTGCGTAGTGTACCAAATTTTATATTGCGGTGTATTGCGATACATGTATTGTATTATAAATGGCATTTGGTTTACTATGACATTTTACCTTTAGTTTTGCAGCATTTTATGTCAGTATTTATTGTTTAAGGGGCATTTTAGAAGTTGTAAGAACAGGATGTGACAAAACTTTATGAATGATCAACTTTTACATGTCGCTTTTATGCAATAAAGAAGTTTATCATCCATAAAGTTTTGTCACATTCAGTGTCTATTGTTTAACACTCAGAGTGCCAAATTGAACAGTTGTCCATTTCGATGTCTAAATTCCAATTCACCGGCCTCCGTGGTGTAGTGGCAAGAGCGTCTGCTCAGAAAACGAGTGTGCGGTAGGTTCGTGGTTCAATCACCGGCCGCGTCAGATTAAAATACGTTATAAAAGATGCACTCTTGCGATGACTTGTCGTAAGGACTGGTTGGCTCAAAATGTGTCTAAGTGGGATATTCATGTAAACTGCAACATGATGTCTCCTTGAGCTAGCTAATGTGAAATACCCGATCTGGTACAAGCAGACACACAAACATGCACTTAAAAATATTCCGGGAGCTTGGCATCACTCTCAGCAGTGGAGAACTGTTCCAGAGGGCTGTGAGGATAGGATGTAATGCTTGCATCAGCCTTGGTTCGTCAGTACAAGCTGAGACTCGCAGGTTTCACAGAGCCACACTAGGTGTTCCCCTATACTGTAGAATCTGACGGCTGTGATATAACTGTAAACTTGTTGAAAACGGCGTTAAACCCAAAGTCACATACTCTTTGAAAAGTGCATAGTTTATAACGAATTTTAGACAGTTTTAAACTAAACCCATTGGTTCGGTGGCATGGTTCAAGAAGTCCTAATTTCACAACAACTTTGTGAAACTGGGCCCTTATACCTTTCATGCACGGCAACATTCGCTCTAAAGTAGGATGATCAAAGACATGCAAGGGCGCACAGGCATTATGTATACGAACATGCGTGTCGATGCATTTGTAGATATAAGGTTACACAGTTATATATATTATCCGTTTTCCGTGAGTGTTACCATTAAATTTTACTGATACTACGTTATATTTTAGTGCTTACGATCAACTTAGTCTACGATTGCTTAGAGGATCAGGGCCCATATGCTTAATTCACATCTCAATATTTATCTCGTCTTCTTGAAACAGAACGCTAATAATGTACCATACACAGCATAACAACAACATAGTGATTGAAGATTATATACCTCTCCTGTCTAGGGGTGTAACGATATAGGGGGTCCAGATACGTATCCCGATATAGGGGTCGCGATACGATACATATCACGATACATTCACCCCATAAAGTGCTAAAAACTCAACACTTGTCAATTTCAATGCCTAAACTCTATACTAAATGGGCTGTTGAAAACCTTTCCTGTAATAATTTGTGTAAAAGAGCTCCTATGGAAGCTATTTTACACAATACAGGAAAGGTTTTCAGCAGCACTAGGTCGAAACAGTTAATAATAATAATAATAATTCATTTGTATAGCGTCTGTCCTTCCAGCAATACAACTGCTCAGCGGCGCTTTCCCAACTTGCATAATATGGATACTGCTATTTATAAATTGTCACATGTTATTGATCAAAGGCTTTTTGAAAGAGGTGTGTTTTAAGGAGTCCTTTGAATTCATTTAAAGTTTCTGATTTTCTTATGTCCAAAGGGAGATAATTCCAAAGTTTTGGTGCGGCAACTGATAAGGCTCTTTCTGCAATCTTTGTTTTGACTGTGGGAACAGACAATCTGAGCTGGTCGTTGGATCTCAGTGATCTCTCTGGTCTGTAAAGTGTTATCAGATCCTTCGGGTATGCAGGAGCAGTGACGTCATTGATGACTTTGTAGGCGATGGTGAGGACTTTGTACACTATCCTTTGCTCAACTGGCAGCCAGTGGAGATCGTGGAGCACAGGCGTTCAATGGTCAAATTTCTTTGTTCTGGTGGTGATGCGAGCTGCATGGTTTTGGACTTTTTGAAGGTGTTTATGGGATTTATGGCGTAAAGTGATTCTGAATAATAGATAGAATCTCACCCTCGTGTCTCCTGACATGAAATATATCAAGCCTCGGAGTTTTAAACTTTTATCGACTCGTGTATGTTTGATCTCAGAAGACACTAGGGTGGGATTCTTTATATATTACAAAACACAAAGTGCACTTTGCTTAAACTAGTTTTTACCTGATAAAAATAAAGAAAAAGTAAATTAACCCTAACATAAATACAATTTTGTTAAACTCATCACTATAAATATGTGCTAATAAAACCTGTCCTGTCGTAATTTGTTTAAAAACGCCCCCTGTCTGGATCACTTTTAAACAAATTATCACAGACTATGCGACCCTGCTTGATGTCTTTTACAACATTGCAACACGATATTTTATCGACATCTTGCCGTCTTTATGTGGCACTAAGAAGTTAGTAATACGAACAAGCGAGGTGTACGTTATTTATTCTTTCAACATCCTAGTGCGTTTATGAGAACAGTCTTGTTGGAG